>BLSH010171092.1:205823-219837 GCA_018402905.1 Glandirana rugosa
CTGCACCAGCCTTCGGTTTTCACTGTGGACACGACCGGTCTTCCTATCAATCTCTCCACTTTTTCTTAGGTTCCTAGTGGTGGTTCCGGTACCAAATGAAGGAAACATCATTGTGACCAAACAATTCAATTTTTGTTTCATCTGACCATAACACAGAAGACCAGAAGTCTTCTTCTTTATCCAGATGAGCTTTTGCAAAGGCCAAGCAAGCTTTTGTGTGCCTTATCTGGAGAAGTGGCATCCTCCTTGGTCTGCATTCGTGGAACACAGCAGTGTGCAGTGTCCGTTGGATTGTCTGCCTTGAGACATTGCCACCAGCAGAGCCCAGATTCACCAGGATGGCCTTGGTGGTGATCCTTGGATTCTTTTTCACCTCTCTAACTATCCTTCTGGCCAGCACAGGTGTCACTTTTGGCTTCCGACCACGTCCTCTGAGATTTTTCACAGTGCAGAACATCTTGTATTTTTTAATAATACTTTGCACTGTAGCCACTGGAACTTGAAAACATTTAGAAATGGCCTTGTAGCCCTTTCCTGACTTGTGAGCAGCCACAATGCGCAGCCGCAGGTCCTCACTGAGCTCCTTTGTCTTAGCCATGACTGTCCACAAACCAACTGCAGAGAGCTGCTGTTTTTCACCTGTTGAGTTGATTAAAACAGCTGTTCCCAATTAATCAGGGTAATTAGGATGCTTTAGAACAGCTTGGACTATTTGGAATGGTATAGAACATTTCATTTTACCACAGACTGTGAAAGTTTGTGAAGGGTATGAATAATTTTGGACTGGACACTTTTTGCTCAAATGTAAATAAAAGCTGAGAAATGTTTTTTTTTCACAATAATGCCCCTTGTACATCATCTTATTATCTTTTGGGAGACACCTATGTCATTTCCCGTCCAAAAATTACTTGCTAGTTGAATAAAAGTAACTTTAAGTCAAAATTTGCCAGGGGTATGAATAAGTATGGGCAGCACTGTATATACATAGTATCTCACAAAAGTGAGTATACTCCTCACGTTTTTATAAATATTTTATTATATCTTTTCATGTGACAACATGACACTTTGCTATAATGTAAAGTAGTGACTGTACAGCTGGTATAACAGTGTAAATTTGCTGTCCCTCAAAATAACTCAACACACAGCCATTAATGTCTAAAACGCTGGTAACAAAAGTGAAAATGTCCAAATTGGACCTAATTAGCCATTTTACGTCCCCAGTGTCATGTGACTCGTTAGTGTTACAAGGTCTCAGGTGTGAATGGGGAGCAGGTGTGTTAAATTTGGTGTTATCGCTCTCACTCTTTCATACTGGTCACTGGTAGTTCAACATGGCACCTCTTGGCAAAAACTCTCTGAGGATCTGAAAAAAAGAATTGTTGCTCTACATATAGATTGTCTAGGTTATAAGAAGTTTGCCAAGACCCTGAAACTGAGCTGCAGCATGGTGGCCAAAACCATACAATAGACTAACAGTACAGGTTCCACTTCGAACCGGCCATGCCATGGTCGATCAAAGAAGTTGAGTGCACATGCTCAGCGCCATATACAAAGGTTGTCTTTGGGAAATAGACGTATGAGTGCTGCCAGCATTGATGCAGAGGTTGAAGGGGGGGTTAGCCTGTCAGTGCTCAGACCATACGACGCACACTACATCAAATTCGCCTGCATGGCTGTCGTCCCAGAAGGAAGCCTCTACTAAAGATAAAGCACAAGGAAGCCCGCAAACAGGTTTTCAGGCCAGAGCTCTCTTGAGATCTCTTCCTGGTCATTAAATGCAGCGTAAGAGGGGTTTGGGTGGACCAGCAACTCCGGGCTGGAACCAGCTCTGCCACGGTGGCTGGCAAAACCCGATTCGGACTCTCACTAGTTCACTTCAAGTGCACGCATGCGAGGCAACAGATATCGCCCGCCCATTATCGCGCCTCACATAACGTCACATTCCTCCCCTCTACTCAAGCCCCTGGGGTGGAGCAACTGTCCCAACCATACAGTGGACCCGGGAAAGGCCATCTGCACTATTGTGGAGCCTTCCTGCCCGGTGTCCCACTGTGAACTTGAATGGCTGTAAGCCAGGAACCACCTAATCTCCCTGCTTTTTTTTTTTCCTGTTCCACATCCACTTCAGGGGGGCATGGTCGGTGACTAACCTGAATGACCTTCCTAGCAGGTAGCACTTCAGGGCTGCTAAGGCCCAGTTGATAGCCAGTCACTCCTCCTCCACTATGGCATAATTCCTCTCAGGCCAGTTAAGCTTCCTGCTTAAGTAGACCAACGGGTGCTTATCTCCGTCTAATTTGGGACTGAACAGCACCTAGTCCCCCCTCAGATGCATCTGTCTGTACAACAAACTCTTTTGTGAAGTCTGGGGTCACGAGCACCGGTTGTACACAAAGGGCCTGCTTCAACTTATGGAATGCCTTCTTGGCTTCAGGATTCCATTTAACCATGCCTGACCCTGTACCCTTTGTCAAGTTGGTCAGAGGGATGGCAATGGTGGCAAAGTTGGGTATGGAACACCTGTAATACCCTGTAATCCCCAGGAAGGCCCAAACATGTTTTTTATTTACAGGTTGAGGGCACTTTTGTATTACTTCGATCTTGTTGGTCTGGAGCTTGATCAGTCCCCGACAAATAACATACCCCAGATATTTGGCTTCCTCCAGGCCTATGGTGAAATTATTTCGGTTTGGTTGTTAGATCCGCTACCCTAAGGGAATCTACAACTGCTTGTACTCGGGGCAGATGTGATTACCAATCTGGGCCATGGATGACCACATCATCCAACTAGGCACCTGCATAGGGGCGATGTGGCCTCAACATTTTATCCATCATTCTCTGGAAGGATGCAGGGGCCCCATGCAGCACAAACAGCATTTGCTTGTACTGGAAGGACCCCTCAGGAGTAGAAAAGGTTCTTTTTTTCCTTTGCTGACTCAGTTAGGGGGATCTGCCAGTAGCCCTTAGTTAGGTCTAGGGTTGTTATGTGCTGGGCACTTCCCAACCTGTCTACAAATTCATCTACCCGCGGCATCGGGTATGCGTCAAATTTAGACACGTCATTCGGCTTCCTGAAATCATTACAGAGCCTGATGGTGCCATCGGGCTTTGGGACCAGCTCTATGGGGCTTGACCAGGTGCTTTGGGACTCTTCTATAATGTCCAACTCCAACATGTTTTTTATTTACTTCTCCACCGCCTCCCATCTAGCCTCAGGTATCCGGTAGGGTTTTACATTTACACGGACCTCTAGTTCTGTAACTATGTCTTGTCGCATTGCGGTTGTCAGTCCGGGTAGGGGAGAGATAAAGTCTATTTTTACTTATAAATTCCTTTACATCATTTTGTTTTGTCAGTGACAAGGACTAAGTTATGGGGACATCAGGGGTAGCCTGTCCTTTTGGGGAGTGGGCACTGCCAATAAACTATCTCTGTCCATCCACGGTTTAAGAGATTAACATGGTAAATCTGCTCCGGTTTCCTTTTCCCTGGCTGGTAAACTTTGTAGTTCACTTCCCCCACTATTTCCCTAATCTCAAAGGGACCCTGCCACTTTGCTAGGAATTTACTTTCAACCATGGGGGCTAGTACCAGCACTCTGTCTCCGGGGTTGAAAGTCTGGGTTTTGGCACCCCAATTATTAACCCTTCTCTGGGCTTCCTGGGCTTGCTCCATATGCTCTTGCACAAGGGGCAGGACAGCTGCGATTCGATCCTGCATCAAGGAGATGTGCTCTATGACACTTCTATATGGTGTGGCCTCTCCTTCCCATGTCTCTTTTGCGATGTGATGTCTACCATACAAGAGTTCAAAGGGGGAATACCCCGTAGACGCCTGCGGAACCTCTCGTATGGCAAACATGAGGTACAGCAACAAAAAATCCCAATTTCACCCATCTTTATCCACCACCTTTTTTAACATACTCTTGGGGGTCTTGTCAAAAGTTTCCACAAGACCGTCAGTTTGGGGGCGGTAAACAGAGGTACGGAGATGGAAGATTTTGTAAACTTGCACAATTCTTTGGTCACTCTGGACATGAACGGGGTACACGGATCCGTCAAGATTTCTTTAGGGATCCCCATCTGACTAAACACCTGGACCAGCTCCTTGGAGATAGTCTTAGCGGAAGTGTTCCGCAAGGGTAAGCTTCAGGATAGTGGGTCGCACAGTCCAGGATCACCAGGATGTGCTGGTGTCTTGGGACATATTTTACTACTGGTCCCACGAGATCCATGCCAATTCGCTCAAATGGCACTTCAATTATGGGAAGTTGGACAAGGGGCTACGAAAATTGGGGCCGTCAGCTGACACTCAGAGCATGATTCACAGTATTCTCTGACGTCTGCATACAACCCACACCAGAAGAATCTCTGGGTTATTCTCTCCCTGGTCTTCTCCATACCAGGATGTTCCCCCCATTACATGACCGTGGGCCAGATCTAGCACCATCCTGCGGAAGGGTTTGGGAACCACTAGCTGTTCTACTTCATCCTCCCCGTGTTTTACCACCTGATACAACACATTATTTTTAAGAGCCATGTAGGGAAAATACACCCCCCCCCCAATTAGGGTCCACAGGTTCCCCATCCATCACCTCCATCATTTCTCTGGCTCTAAGGAGAGTGACATCCCGTAGTTGCTCTGTACAGAAGTCCTCTCTCCAGACCTCTAAGTAGTACACTCGGTTCACTCTCACGGTCAGGGTCAGAGACATTGTCTGGGTCATTAGCCCCCAGTTGGGAGCTATCTTCCAGTTCCTCCGGCTCCCCAGCCAGTAACCTCCAAAAATGGGTAAAATCCCTGCCCACTAGGGCGTCATAAAGTATTGAATGTACCACCCCCACTGAATGAGTCACACTGCCTCAAGGAATGTCAATCTCAACCACCACCGTCTGGTAGTTATAAGTGTCCCCATGGATGCAAATGACCCCGACAGTGCTAGGGTGTAACTTTGCAGGATTTAGACAGTTGCTTTTGACTAACGTTGCCACACTACCAGAGTCAAGCAGTGCAGTGACTGGTCTCCCATCAACAAAAATCACACACATTTGCTTCTCCATGCGGCTTGAACATAATGCTGTATATGCGACCTGTGCAAAAAGAGACATGCATCTATTCACATAAGTATAATTGCATTGCATGGATTCATCATTCAGTGGACAATTGGCAGAAATATGACCTAATGCATGTCATCGGTAGCACTGTATGTAGTGTATACCCATTCCTCTTATGGGCCTCACAGACCTTCCTGGCTTCTTTCGCCAGTCTCCAGGTCAAGGGTCCAGAGTCTCATTAGTTAACACAGCAGTCTTATCGGTTTTCCCCACGCCCTTGAGCGTTGGGACAGTCTTACTGGATCCACTGGAGAGCCTTTCACCCCTGGACACACCGAAGTGGGGCGCAGACGGGTTCAACAATTCCTCAGCAGCTGAGTATCTTTCCACAAGGTCCACCAGTTGGTTTGCAGTTTGGGGTCCTCATGGCTGACCCATTTCCTCAAAGCAGCAGGGAGCGCACGGAGAACACCTGTCCATTACTACACGCTCCACAAGCTGGGGGCCTGGCAGGGTTTCCGGCTGCAACCACTTCCTCGTAAGATGGATCAGGTCAAAAATTTGGGAGCGGGGTGGCTTGTCCGTTCGGTAGGTCCACTGATGCACCCGTTGGGCCCGGGCGGCCATGGTGACACCGAGGCGTGCGAGTACCTCTGCTTTTAAAGTCTCATAATCCCGGGCCTTGTCTGGTTCCAGATCAAAATAGGCCTTTTGGGGCTCACCTGTCAAAAAGGGGGCCAACAGCCCCACCCACTGCTCCTTCGGCCACCCTTCGCGGTCTGCGACTCTCTCGAAAGTTGTGAGGTATGCCTCCACATCATCTGCAAGTGTCATCTCATGCAGGTGGTAACTGGCACGTATCATCTTTTTGTTCCACTGTCACAGGAGTTGCGGACCCCTTCTTTAACTCAAGCAAGGCCTCTGCAAACTGGTGATTCAACTCCTGCTGAGCTGCATTGGCCTGTGCGATCTGTTGGTTGGTTTACCGCTGAGCCGCAGTGGCTTGTAGCAGGGCCTTCATCATCTCCTCCATTTCATTTTGGAAAGATGACTGCATCCTCCACCACGTGTAAATGATTAGCTTGTGGGGTTCAACTTTCCGGAGGAACAGAGTCATCGGGCAGACAATTTACCTTAAAATCTGCCAGGTTTATTAACCACTTGCCGACCGCGTTGCGACTATAAGCGGCACTCGCGTGCACGGCGGCTAGGTGGTGAGTGCTGGTGCCCGCCACACGCTCCGCGGGTCGGGCGGACTCAATGACCGCCAGCGACTCGCGGTGCCCTGTGACAGAGCCAGAACTGGGAACCACCAATGTAAACACAGCGGTTCCTCATTATGACAGTTGGTATGTCGGAGTTCTACTGATCCCTGTACTTGGGATAAGTTAGATCTCTGGTGCCCCTGGCAGCCCATACAGTTAATCCCTTCCTTGCCAATGACATTTATACAGTAATCAGTGGATATTTACATTTTTTATCACTGTATAAATGTCATTGGTCCCAAAAAAGTGTCAAAAATGTCCGACATGTCTGCCCCAATATCACAGTCCCGATAAAAATCGCAGATCGACGGCATTACTAGTTAAAAAAAATAAATAAAAAATTGTAAAAACGCTAGTAATGAATTCTCATGGTTTGTGAACGTGGCAACTTTTGCATAAACCAATCAATAAACTCTGATTGCGATTTTTTTTTTTTCCAAAAATATGAGGAAGAATATAATTTGCCAAAGGCAATGAATAAATTTTGCTTTTTTATATATTTTTTTTTGGATATGTACTTTAGCAAAAAGTAAGAAATATTGTGTGTTTTTTTTTTTTTTCTTTTGCTAAATCATCACTCTTTTTTTGTTTATAGCGGTGATCAGAAATAACGCAGAGGTGATCAAATACCACCGAAAGAAAGCTCTATTTGTGTGGAAAAAGGACGCAAATTTAGTTTTGGGTACAACGTTGCACGACCGCGCAATTGTCAGTTAAAGCGACGCAGTGCCGAAACGCAAAAAGTGCTCTGGTTCTTAAGTGGGAAATCCTTCCGGTCCTTAAGTGGTTAATAAAATAAGGTTTTCAGGTAAAACAAAACATAAAAATAAGTCCTTGCCGTCCAGCGCTAAGCTAAACAATATTGTTTCCTCACTATACGGTGTGGGGCTGGCCCCTGCCACCCACAAAACATAAGCAAAAAGGCAAACCTTGCCTTTCAAATTCCAAACAGACACTGAGCTCCCTCAGATCCCTCTCTCTGAGTTTCAGGCCCGAGTCCTCTTGAGATCTCTTGCTGATCATTAAATGCTGTTGAAGAGGGGTTTGGGTGGACCAGGAACTCCAGGCCGGAACCAGCTCTGCCACAGTGGCTGGCAAAACCCGGGTCGGACTCGCACTAGTCCACTCCAAGTGCACGCCTGCAAGGCGACAAATATTGCCCGTCCATTATCGCGCCTTGTATAACGTCACACAAGCCATTGACTGGTTTAAAGCACCTGTGCAAGATAAAGGAAGACCTTAAAACCTGGCCTGTTTGGGGTTACAGGAGGACTGAGGTTGAGAACCCTTGATCTAGATGACCGTCTCCTAAAGGATTCATCTTCTGTCAGCAAATCTCCACAGGGCAATTCAGGTGCTTCAGATCTTCGGTAGGGTGATCCTTTTAAAAAGATCTGCTCTCTAACCCTCTCTTCACCTGGAATACTTGTCTTTTGCTGGACACATCCCAGGCAACAGTTTTACTTCCAGAAAAGAAGATTCTTTCTCTCGGAGACCACACCTAAGAGTTGAGATCAAGAAGACATCCCATGGTGAGATTCTCCATGAAAGTGCTAGGTGTCATGGCTGCCTCCTTCAGGGCTGTACCATTTACCCAGTTTCATTCAAGAGCTCTCCAACTTAAAATTCTCTGTGCCTGGAGCAATTATGTTCCTTATAACGATCTACCTATGCACCTGTCCAGCTAATAAGAAATTCCCTAACTTGGTGGATCTCCAGTCCAGCCTTAACAGTAGGGAAGACTTTCCTTATCACTGGAAAGAGAAAACAACAAATTCAAGTCTTTCAGGTTGGGGAGGGAAGTTCCAGTCCCTATCAGTCCAGGGAACATGGTCACCCATGGAAGTCAAGCTTCCACATCAACATCCTGGAGCTAAGATCAATAAGGATGGCTTTGCAAAATCAGACACCCATTAACAATCGAGGGCAGGAACTTCTGTGCTCCGCATCCCAATAGTGGACAACTTGATATCAGATTACCTCAGCTACCCTCTCTCTGGATCAAGGGGAATGGACCCTTCACCCAGACATCTTCAACCTACTGTATATTATAAATGGGGGACCCTGGATATACACATCCTGGCATCCAGATTCAATACCAAATTACCTCTGTTAGTAGCCAGGACTAAGGATCCTCTAGCCCTAGTGTTGTATGCCCTGATAATAAACTAGTCTCAGTTCAGGCAAATGTGTGCCTTCCCTCATTTGCCCAAGAAGATGGAGCAAGGGGATACCGGTGATTCTAGTAGCACCCAACTGACCCAGAACATACATACAGACATACTCTGACTTCTAGTAGTCCAGGCCTATTTCAAACAATAAGGATATATATAATTCCCGCGCTTGCCTTTAACCACTTCAGCCCCGGAAGAATTTCCCACTTTAGGACCAGAGCACTTTTTGCGATTCGGCGCTGCGTCGCTTTAACTGACAATTGCGTGGTCGTGTGACGTTGTACCCAAACAAAATTTGCGTCCTTTTTTTCCCACAAATAGAGCTTTCTTTTGGTGGTATTTGATCGCCTCTGCGTCATTTCTGATTGCCGCTATAAACAAAAGAAGAGCGACCATTTTGCAAAAAAACCCAAATTTCTTACTTTTTGCTAAAATTCAAATCCAAAAAAAAAATATAAAAAAACATTTTTTTCACCGTCTTTGGCCGATTTATATAATTCCTCATATTTGCGATAAAAAAATTGCAATCGGCGTTTATTGATTGGTTGGCGCAAAAGTGGCCGCGTTTACGGATGGTGAGAATTAATTTCTGGGGTTTTTATTTTGTTTTTATTTTTTACTAGTAATGGCGGCGATCTGCGATTTTTAGCGGTAGTGCGATATTGGGGTGGACATGTCGGAACATTTTTGACACTTTTTTGGGACCAATGACATTTATTCAGCGATCAGAAATTTAAATGTCCACTGATTACTGTATAAATGTCATTGGCAGGGAAGGGGTTAACCTGCAGGGGGATAGCTAGGGGTTAATCGTGTTCCCTGGGTGTGTTCTTACTGTGGGGGGGTTGGGCTAACATGGGCATGAGAGATCTAACTGATCCCAGTGACAGGGATCAGTAGATCTCTCAAGCCCCACTGACAGAACGGGGAACTGCCGTGTTTACATCGGTGGTTCCCCGATCTTTCCCTGTAGCCGCTCATCGCGGCTCGCCAGCGGACATCGGGTCCGCCCGAGCCGCGGGCACACTCCCCAGGTGGCCAAATGCGGATCGCCGCCTATTTACGGCGATTCGCGCAGGGCTCCCCGACTGCTGCCGTGAAAAGACGGCGCGCGGTGGGGAGCCAGTTAATACAAATATCCGAATAAAAGTAGGTAATAAAAAACACAAAATCTAGAATCCATTAGAAATTAGTGAATGATATTGGCAGCACGCACAACAAACAAGATCAGTTTGTGACAAGTCCGTAGTAATAAATAATGTAGCAGCGCCAATCAGGTGAATGTCCAAATTCACACTAACCACTGTGAGAAATAGTCCACTTAATAAACATACTCTCTATAGTATGTCCAAAAGATGAAAAAACATTGCAGAACATAAATCCTCCTGTGATAATGGGGTATGCGCTTACCAGATTCAGGTGGAAAATACGCCCAAAAAATGTCTGGAGGTCAGCACAGCCAGCCAGGTCCTCTTGTCAGCCGTGTAGGTTCTCAGAAACGCACATCACCAGCCGCTCAAAAGGAAAATCCAGGGTGCTCATAATATGGAGTTGGTTATGGGAGCGGTCCCAAAGGGCTCGCATGTAATGTGAGAAATACAAGAAGAAAACCCGCCATAGCGTAATACCGTTGGGATATATTTATTTCCAAAAAAGATTAAAAACACTTACTTCAAGTATAATAAAACAGAGCTCTTCAATAAAAGGATCAAGTGTGACAGAAGGGAAACCAGACCCAACGCGTTTCGACTCCTAGGTCGTCATCTGGGGTGTTTCCCCCCTCTGTCACAGCTCATATATATAACCATCATTATTGTATACAGAACGCCCCCTGATGGGCCAAGAACCGGAAGTCCCGTCTGCCCAACAAAATGGCGTCCATGGCGTGCGTTCCATGCCTCAATTTGGCTTCTCAAAGGGACAGGACGTGATGTAATATTAAAAATTATAAATAAATACAAATTTAATAATTGCAACTCGTTACCACTAAATAGCAATGTTTGGTGCGTGGTATATAAGGAACCGTTCTAATATGTGATGGGAATATAAGAAAATGTGAATGTTAAACATCGTGAACTGATTTCCTGGGCTAAACATCCTATGGCTGACGTCCCATCCTGTATGATCATCAGTGCGGGACGGAGCGGACCACTTCCGGTCACGTGACGCCGAATGTCACATGATCGGGAGTACCTGGAAAACCTAAGTGATAGGCTGCCAGTATGAGAGCGCGTCATTTCCGATGGAATGACACGCCCCCGCCTCTACAACGAGAGGGTATACCGACTGTACTCAGAGAAGGTCCGTTCGTAATGGAGATGAATAGCCGCACAAACACAACTATGGCATTAAAAAAGCGTTGTCCGTCTGCCACATATGTGTGAATATTGAGTGAAAAATACTGGGAATAATTATATATTTACAATACTAACCAATAAAAAATATATAAATAACGAATTGTTATAGAAATGTGGCAATTATATATTCTATTGAGAATAAATAGAAATAAACGGTAAAGAATATGAATATTAATTGTGATATATTGAGTATTATATTAAAAAATATAAGTGTATACATAATAGTAAGAGAACATGAAAATTTACTGTATCAACCAATAAGTGAATAGAAATTTGAGTTTCGAGATGTGGAAAATTTATACAAAAATTATAAATTGAATGTGATATAAAAATATAATTAAATGAGATGTGAATGTAAAATGTGATATACAAGAATAAAAGTGTATGAATAAGATTGTTATATTCAGAAATTTATATAAAAAAAAGGGTATATATATTAAATCAATTCCTCTGATGCGGACGCCAGATTATTATCTGGACGGACTTACATTGTACAAAAATATGTAGTATAATGTCAAAATAGAGATGGAAGTACATAAATTGAGCTAAAAATAAAAATAAAAAAAATTTAACGGGGGACAAAGAGAGTAACAGGGGTGCCAAAACTAAAACGAGGGTATCCAATATTTTAAATATCCTAGTTCACCTCAAAAAGATGTTGATTGTAACACCCAACAATATATAATATTGATGTACAAAATAACATACAAAGTATTAAAAAATTTCTTTAAGGTTAGTTAAATAATATAAAATGTGTATTATAAAAAAACCATGAAGTGAACATTATTTCCGTCAGTCATATAACAGGAAGTCGTGAACTAAAATCAATATAATACAAGTCATGCTTTGTTAATAAAAGAATATATGTCCCACTCAATATTCATTCCGTTGGGGTGGAAACTTTTAAGCTGATAGATCCAATAGGTCTCCAATTGTGAGATGCCCCTCTTGATCCATCCACCCCATTATCACAGGAGGATTTATGTTTTGGACATACTATAGAGAGTATGTTTATTAAGTGGACCATTTCTCACAGTTGTTAGTGTGAATTTGGACATTCACCTGATTGGCGCTGCTACAGTATTTATTACTACCTATTTCAAACAAGCAAGATCTGTTATCTCAAGTCCCTCTATTTCATACTGCTTCACAATCTGACTTCAACAGCAGGGCTGCTGGTAAAATATAGAGGGGTCTCAGAGTTTGTCATTTTACTCTGCCTTGCCCATTATTTTTCTAAAACCTCTGGTTGCACTCTCACTTGTTAAAAACTTTTTTTAAGGTGTATCTTGCATTAATCCCTCATTGCAGCATCCTATACTTCCTTGGGATCCCAACTTTGTTCTCTCTGCCCTGCAGAAACCACAGTTTGAACCAGTTTGAATCAGGTATATTCCCTTAGATAACCTCTCCTGCAAAGTAGCTTTTTTGTGTGCTATCACATTTGCCCATACTTTCTTCCAAAAGTAGTACCAACCAGTCTTCCACCTTAAATAAGCATAGCCAAAGCTATTTTGGCTATACTTCTCCTGGGGATCACAGAAGTGCAGTTTGTTTTGCACTTCTGTGACTGGTTTCCAGCTGACAGCCTGCAGTCCGCTGATGTCACTGAGTCTAGGCTCAGGAAAGATCCCGACTTTCCTGACCAGCAACGGACTCAGCCTTTCAGCTCCTGCCCCCTCCACAGCCCAATGCCCAAGTGGGCACTGGAGGGGCAAAGCAGAGAGCCAGTGACTGTCAGACTCTCAGTAAAGGCTGAGAACCGAGCAATCAGTGGTCTTTAATCACTCCGTTCTCTGTTTTCGAAGCTGCAGGGGACAGATGCAGTATAAAATCAATGCTGCATCAACCTAGGTGAGTATAAATGTCTATTTTTTTTTTAAACCCATACTTCTCTTTTAAGGAAGATACTGTCTTACCATCCCTATGCCCTGCTCCCAAGAATCAAAAGGAACTTTCTCTTCATTGTCTTGATGTAGTCAGAGCTATTAGAGTCTACCTCAAAGCTACAGGTTTAATCACATGGACAGATTCTTTATTTTTCCTCTTTGCAGAACCTCACAACGGACATGCTGCTTCCAAGTCCACCATTGCAAGATGGACAAGAAATCTGGCTGAGAGACCTTACTCTCTCAGGGGAAAATCTCCTCTTGCATTTTTATGGGCCCATTCCACCAAATAGGTCAGAGTTTCCTGGGCTTTTCTGCATCAAACCTCTGTAGCCTAGCTGTGTACGGCTGCCACCTTGTCCTCTGTTTACAGATACCTTGTCAAAATTCTGTCAGGTCAATGTACAATCTCCTGCAGATGCAGCTTTTGGCCGCAAGGTTCTTGCAGCTATACCCTGATGTTGAGTCTGTTGACAAAGGTTTGTTTGCCTAGTTGTTGGCCACCCTTCTCATTGCCCCCCTGAGAAAACGAGAAAATATTTTAGACTCCGAGGCCGAGCGCGTCCCGCGTAACCAGAGCCACGGCCGGGACAACTCACAGCCATTCTCAGCATGAATTTCTGCCCAAACACATCGGGACTGCATTCTCCGCCCCTGTACCTCCCCCAGCAGTTTTTCATCCTCTCTCCTGCAGGTTGCTACTTGCGTGGGTGGGAGCCTCCTGGTTTCTGCTGTTGAGTGGGCGTGATGGGGATGTGCCTGTGCCCCAAGGTCATGCGTGCTGGAAGAGGGATGTGTGAGCAGCTGAGCAGAGGGAGCTGAGGTGTGCTCAGCTAGCAGTACATTGTGCATTTGTTTTCAGGCACCTCTATGCTGAGTCTGCTGAGTTACTGCAGCTTAGCATAGAGGTGCTGTTAGCTGACAAATGTAATGGCATCTCCTTTTCATGTAGACCAGTGAGAAAGTGAACTCATTAAAGCATTGTGACTGCCCCCTGGTATATGCCCTCCCGATCCCCCTAGTGTATGCGCTTCTAACACCCCCAGTGTATGCTCTCCTGGACCCCCCCAAGTGTATGCCCTCCTGGCCCTCCAGTGTGTGCCCTCCTGATCCCCCCAGTGTATGCCCTCCTGACCTCCCCGTGTATGCCCTCCTGACCCCCCCAGTGTATGCCCTCCTGACCCCCCTGTGTATGCCCTCCTGACCCCTCAGTGCATGTTCTACTGACCCCCCCCCAGTGTATGCCTTCCTACCCCCCAGTGTATGCCCTCCTGA
>BLSH010171092.1:220093-264607 GCA_018402905.1 Glandirana rugosa
ACATCCCGTCACATCTCTCCAGTCATCCTACCACATCTCCCCAGTCATCCTGAATCCCGTCACACCCTCCCCAGCATGTGCCATTCTGCCCCCCTCCTGGTGACACCTTGTCCTTTCCTCTACTGATCCATGTACACTGTTCTTCATTCCACTGACCTCTGTACATTGTCCTGTTGCCCCCTGTCCTCTGCCCTGCTTACCCCTATCTCCTGTCCTGTCAACTCCTGTCCACTGCCCTGCTGACCCCCTGTTCTCTGCCCTACTGTTCCCTGTATACTGCCCTACATACCCTACTGACCTCTGTACTCTTCCCTACATCCTACTGACCTCTGTACACTGCCCTAAGTCCTACTGACCCCTCTACACCATCCTACTGACCTCTCTACACTGCCCTACATCCTACTGACCTCTGTACACTGCCCTACCTACTACTGACCTCTGTACACTGCCCTGCATCCTACTGACCTTTCTACACTGCCCTACATCCTACTGACCTCTGTATACTGCCCTGCATCCTTCTGACCTTTGTACACTTCCCTACTACCTACTACTGACATCTGTACACTACCCTACATCCTACTGACCTCTGTACACTGTTTTACCTACTACTGACATCTGTACACTGCCCTACATCCTACTGACCTCTGTACAATGCCCTACATCCTACTGACTTCTCTACACTTCCCTACATCCTTCTGACCTCTGTTCACTTCCCTACATCCTACTGACCTCTGTTCACTTCCCTACATCCTACTGACCTCTGTACACTGCCCTACATCCTACTGACCTCTGTGCACTGCCCTACCTCCTACTGACCTCTGTACACTGTCCTACCTCCTACTGACCTCTATACACGGCCCTACCTACTACTGACCTCTGTACACTACCCTACACCCTACTGACCTTTGTGCACTGCCCTACATCATACTGGCCTCTCTACACCACCCTACATCCTACTGACCTCTGTACACTGCCCTACATCCTACTGATCTCTCTACACCGCTCTACATACTACTGACTTCTGTACACTTTATTACACGTTAAATTCAGTTCTGTTAGCAACACCTTATTTTCTGGCAGTGCCCCTCCTGAGACTAGACTCTGGATCTGCCCCTGGTTTGGGGACGTTCAACGGTATATGTGTCCGGTACTGTACATTTATGATAATAGGAGTTTTAACTTTCCTGTAAATTCCATATCTTCGAGTACAGTACAGGTCACAGACCACCCTTCCATTTTTAGGTTACTCTGCATTGCTTGCTACAAAACTAAGGATTTGCGAAGCAGGGTAGGGTTATAGGAAAAGCACTGAGGGGCCTCAAAGGTTTTGCCACTGTCCAGTTACCTTATGTTATGAGCCTAAAACCCAGTAAGAATACTCAACCTGTGACCTGTACTGTACTAGTAAAGCAGGTGAAATCTAGCACTCCTATTATTTTTAATACAGTATCGATCCCTATTGGATTCACACTTGATTTTTGTCTGCATTATAACCTTTTCAATAGGACAGTAAAGAACAGGGTTATATCCCCAATGTAGCCCTTGCAAGCTATAAAATCTTAGCAGAGATTCTAACTCTAACTACAAAAGTTTCCAAACATTTCACTTTGAGGGCCACATTGTATATTTTACCCACATTCGGGGCCCCAAAAAATATTTATTTATAAATGAATCCACAGCAGCAGAATAGGGGCTGGGTGGTACACCTGTATCCTCCTTGCACATCTGTCTCTCCATCTGAGCTTTTCTGCCTCCAATAGCAAACTCCGCTAAGTTGAAAAGATATCCAAATTTTTAGTCATTCCAAAGTTAAAAGCAATATAACATATACAAATGGGTATTAAAAACACGTAATTGGTACACATTCAAAGTCAGGAACACACTAACAACCAGCCCCAGGTGGGATGTCAAGAAGGTCACTGTGATAGGTTCAACATGTTTCGCGGGGACGCACGCTTCTTCAAGACCTCATAAATATTCCCATGTAATTACCGCCCCTGATGACGTTCACTTGATGGCGAAACGCATTGGATGGAGCTAGATGTCACACGTCATCGCGGTACCAGGAAATGGTGATATGGCGGCCATCTTTCTGGTCGGAAACCTCACCTTGGTCACGATGAGCTGGAAAATCTAATCTTTCACTGTGAGTTACTATTGTTTGTGGAATAAATAGTTTATTATCATCGACAATATTGAGATCCTTTTTTATCTTTTTGAATGGAGCGAGTTTGTGAGGTATCGGCTTATGTTCGGTCTGTGATAGCCTGCTTTGAGCCGGAATCAGCTGCCCCTGGGGATACGTCCTTTTAATCTGCTGAGCGATCACTGACCCACCGTAACAGGAGGTTGGTGGGTTCTGGTAAGAGGCAGTGTTTGGTGGTGTCTCCGGTGAAGGGCTGCACTCCATATTGATCTCAGCACATCTCTGTGTGATCACATCTTTATCTAATAGACTGTAAATATAAAGACAATGTACTTGTAGAATATAATATGTTACATATCCAGGAGTCACACAATATATACTGCCTTTAGGGAAAAACTGCCTAGCTAAGCTACTTTGCAGGAGAGGTAATCGAATGGAATATGCCTAGTGCGTTCATGACCTCAAATGTGTACCAGTGATGTGTTTTAATACCTTTTTGTATATGTTATATTGCTTTTAACTTTGAATAAAAATTTGGATAATATCTTTTAAATTGAGTGAGTTTGCTATTGGAGGCATATATTTTTGTTTTTTAGTTTTTTACGCTTGTTCAATTTATAGGGATAATGCCTCATATGGTAACAAAAAACTATACTAGAAGAATATCACTGCACGTGCGTATTTTTTCGTCCCTATCAGAGTTTTTCTACACATCAGTGTCCCCATTAGAGTCTCCCCCAGAACAGTGTCTCCATCAGTCTCCCAGCATGTATGTCAAGCACATATTTGCCCCTTACATTACTGTCTTTTACTACTTTGATAACAGCACAGTACAGGTCTCCCGCTCCTCTTAGCTCCCACCTCGCTGCTGCACAAGTACACTGTATGCGGAAGGGACACTGATATAAAGAGCAAGGTGGAAGCCATGAGGTACTGCGCTAATGACATCATTGGTTGCTAGGACGATGGAGGTTTTAACAACCAGCTCCACGGCATGGCTTTGTTTGCAGCTTTGCTGGGACTTGCACTGAATACTGCTTGCAGCTGCTGTGTTAATAGCTATCCTAACTAGCAGTGCAGTGAATATGAGGCAAGTCTCGGTGAGCTGTGGGCCTAAGAAAATGTATTAGTGGTCCAGACTTTGGGGACCCCCCTTCTAAATTATGGAGCAAAACATTAATCCTTCATAAGTAAGCCTGCAAGGTCCTAATAAATAATGACTGAATAAACATTAATATCTAATGGTGATGGGTTCTATTAAGTTATTTTCTGCAGCTTTGTGGTATAAACATAAAAACATGTTTTAGAATGGGCTAGCCTCTATAGGTCTTTCTGTCTTTTTTCACATCCTAGCTTCTAAAAATATCTTCAGGGCCCACCCCAATTATTCTTTTAGCAAACGGGGGCCTACCTCTTTTTGTCATAGTGGCTTGTCAAATGAACTGTTGCTAATAACTTACGGCTGGTTTACTTTCAGGAACGGATACTCGAATAATATCACAGTTTGGAGAGGACATCCAAGAGCTGGTGACTCTTTCAGAATCTGTGTTTCTGGAAGCTGTAAAAAATGTCATGGATGGAGAGGTGCTCTTGAAACATATAGAGAGTATTCTAAAGCACAAGGAGCAGTTTATAGCCATCTGTAAACTAAGTAAGTCCATTAATACTAGACAAAGTGATGTACACTTTACTTGACTAGCTAAAGATGGTATGTCTTATAATGTCTTTTTGTCTGCTTTTCTTTTGAAGAAACTGAAAAAAAGGAGAAACTCTTGCTGAGTGAAATAAATCAAGTGTTGCAGTGGAGGAAAGCTGAATTGCACACACTACAAACAGAGCGTGAATGTGTGAGCAGTCTTCTCAAAATGATCCAGAAAGTTGAACACCACATAAAAGGTACTCAGTCCTGATAAATTATTTTTTGTTACAGTTAAAGAGATACTGCATCCTAACCAGATTTCCATTTAGGTGATTGGGAAAGGGTTTGGTCAGTGCTTTTCACTTTAGCCAGCACATTTCCTTCCACTTCAGCTACAGTATGTCCAGGGCAGGCTAAAAGCTATTTGTAGTAGTTACAGTGGGTACGGAAAATATTCAGCCCCCCTTAAATTTTTCACTCTTTGTTATATTGCAACCATTTGCTAAAATCATTTACATTCACAGAAAACACAGAATTGTTGACATTTTTGCAGATTTATTAAAAAAGAAAAGCTGAAATATCACATGGTCCTTTTTTTCAGACCCTTTGCTGTGACACTCATATATTTAACTCAGGTGCTGTCCATTTCTTCTGATCATCCTTGAGATGGTTCTACACCTTCATTTGAGACCAGCTGTGTTTGATTACACTGATTGGACTTGATTAGGAAAGCCACACACCTGTCTATATAAGACCTTACAGCTCACAGTGCATGTCAGAGCAAATGAGAATCATGAGGGGAAAGGAACTGCCTGAAGAGCTCAGAGACAGAATTGTGGCAAGGCACAGATCTGGCCAAGGTTACAAAAAAATTTCTGCTGCACTTAAGGTTCCTAAGAGCACAGTGGCCTCCATAATCCTTAAATGGAAGACGTTTGGGATGACCAGAACCCTTCCTAGAGCTGGCCGTCTCGCCAAACTGAGCTATCGTGCGAGAAGAGCCTTGGTGAGAGAGGTAAAGAAGAACCCAAAGATCACTGTGGCTGAGTTCCAGAGATGCAGTCGGGAGATGGAAGAAAGTTTTAGAAAGTCAACCATCACTGCAGCCCTCCACCAGTCGGAGCTTTATGGCAGAGTGGCCCGACGGAAGCCTCTCCTCAGTGCAAGACAGATGAAAGTCAGCATGGAGTTTGCTAAAAAAAACACCTGAAGGACTCCGAGATGGTGAGAAACAAGATTCTCTGGTCTGATGAGAGCAAGATAGAACTTTTTGGCCTTAATTCTAAGCGGTATGTGTGGAGAAAACCAGACACTGCTCATCACCTGTCCAAAACAGTCCCAACAGTGAAGCATGGGGAAAGATGAATGCGGCCAAGTACAGGGATATCCTGGACGAAAAACTTCTCCAGAGTGCTCAGGACCTCGGACTGGGCCGAAGGTTTACCTTCCAACAAGACAATGACCCTAAGCACACAGCTAAATAACAAAGGTGTGGCTTCACAACAACTCCGTGACTGTTCTTGAATGGCCCAGCCAGAGCCCTGACTTAAACCCAATTGAGCATCTCTGGAGAGACCTAAAAATGGCTGTCCACCAACATTTACCATCCAATCTGACAGGACTGGAGAGGATCTGCAAAGAGGAATGGCAGAGGGTCCCCAAATCCAGGTGTGAAAAACTTGTTGCATCTTTCCCAAAAAGACTCATGGCTGTATTAGATCAAAAGGGTGCTTCTACTAAATACTGAGCAAAGGGTCTGAATACTTAGGACCATGTGATATTTCAGTTTTTCTTTTTTAACAAATCTGCAAAAATGTCAACAATTCTGTGGTTTTTCTGTCAATATAGGGTGCTGTGTGTACATTAATGAAGGGAAAAAATGAACTTAAATGATTTTAGCAAATGGCTGCAATATAACAAAGAGTGAAAAATGTAAGGGGGTCTGAATACTTTCCGTACCCACTGTATATTCCCATGGGAAACCCAGTAGATGGCACATGATATAGCATTTTAATCCTTGTCTCTAGTCTAGACAGTGAAGCTTCTAACTCCACCACTTAACAAAGTGTTTATTTAGTATGTTGGTGGATGCTTTAAAAACCTACGAATGCAGATAATCTTCAACTATAAGTACCTTTTTATTGTTAGGAATGCATATAATTATGTTTGCTGTACATAATTTGATCATGACAGGTGTTTTTGAAGGGAATCTGTGAAGACTGAAATGTGGATGCTGCCATTGTTGATCTCTTTTAAAGATGCATACATTGCTTTGCTACTTAGTGAGTTACTATTTGTAGCTAGAAAAGTTGGGGACTTTTGACCTGCAAACTTTTTCAGTTCAGAGTATCACTAGGTAGAGAAGCTGACATAAGGATTACATTCCCACACTTTACACCAATACAATATAATATTGTTTTCTTTTTCAAGTAAATGTTACTGAAATCCACTCAAAGCATTTACAAGAGCTGGGATCACTGAAGCTGATGGATATTTTACTAGTAAAGACACATAATTCTTCTGATGAATTTGAGCCTGACTTGTCTTATTATGACAACCTCAGTGCTGCTTCCATGGCCATGGCTAAACACCTAAACACTTTCATGAATAGCCATGTCTTCACCATTTGTTGGGAGAGGCAAGCCAAGATTCTTGCTGAGAATTCCCGTGCCGAATTATCTGATGAAAGGGAAGATGACAATGATGTGGAGTTCACAGTTGAGGAAATAGTTGATAAACTCTTCAATCCATGTTTTAAAAACTATAAGAAAATTTATAATGACCTTAAATCTGGACAAGTGACCTTTGAAGTTGTGGACAAGTTTTTAGCAGATTTCAAAGGCAATTATGAAAAACTGGAAAAGGAGCTTCAAAGATTGCATCGCTTGGGAGTCGAAGATAATGAAAGATGGATCTCGCATCGTGTGAGGCAGATTGAACAGTATCACCAACTTGATGTAGCCTTTCGTTCTGCAGAGGTCATATTTCAAATAAAATTGTTTTTCAACCTGAAGGGAGACTTCCAAACTTTAGAAACCCTGCTGCAATTTGTAAGTAGAACTTCCTAAATCAATATATTTTTTACTGAGATAATTTAGTAAGCATTGCTCATGTGGCAGTGATTAAGGCAAATTCAGCATTTGTATGAAGTAATCACTGTGATCCTTTAAATTAGAACTATAGGCAAAACTTTTTTTTTTTTCATTTTGGATAGAGCAAGGGTTGGGGGGGGGGTGGCGGTGGTATAACCCCTGTAATATTTTTTTTTTCTCCTACTGTGTCTCATTGCAGATATTTCTTTTCGCTTCCTGCCCCATAGCCCAACAGAAAGTGAGAGGAAATCCCTGGAAATTAAGGGAATTCCTTGTGGACACCCAGGCCACCAGAACTAGTGTCCACATTGGAGGATTTCCACTCTATTACTTTTCTGGTGATATCTCAAAATTTGGGATATTGATATCTGATGATATTAGCAAACAGGAGAAATAGGGATGTTGATTCTCCTTAACAAGGGCACAGACAAGCATTTTAATCCCTCTTCACTCTAACCAAAACTGCACCTAACTCACTGGAACTAAAACTTCACCTTTATTAAAAGAGAAGTATGTGTTTTTTTTTTTTGTTTTGTTTTTTTCATACTTACATAGGTGGATGCTGCATCTATCCCCTGGGGCCTTTAACACAGAACCGAGGGAACAAACACTGCTGATCACTCGGTTCTCACAGCTCCCCGAGCAGAGAGCTAGAGACTGTCAGTCACAGTTCTCTGCTCTGCCTCCTCCTCGTTCACTGGAGCGCTGAGCTGTGAAGGGGTGGAGTGGCCAGCTCAGGCTCTCATCAGCTCGCTGAGAGATTAAGCCAGGTGTCGATCCAGGCACCTGGTGGATCCTGACTTCATAGTCCTGATGACACCGAGCCTGGGCCGACTTTGTGACGTCAGCAGGGAGCGGACTCCAGCCTGCTCTCTGCTGAAAATGGTTCATAGGAGTGCAAAATGCACTCCTGTGCTCCATAAGAGAAGTACAGCCAAACAAGCGTTTCTCCTTTTAAATTAAATAAAAGCCATCTCAGAGAAATCTCCTTATGTGACTAAACTGTGCCATCTCTAAACAGGATGTACAATAGAGTCTGACAATATACTGCATTAAGTCCTCCATGGATCTTTAACTTGCTAACCACAATGCCCGCAACTCAGTATGTTTCACCAAAAAGGATTGGTTAGGGCTGATATTGTGCAACCATGTGTAAAGTGTAGCAAAAGTCACATGTGGCTGTATTCTACAGCCTCATTTTTAGAGATCAGTATGATGATAGAGGCTCTGTGATGTAGTCAGTTGAATAAGTAATTCTTTATTGATATATTGTAGTTACTCTATGTAAATGGAAAAGTCTGGTCACATGAGAAACCTTCTCTGAGATTTTTATTTACTGAAAGTGAAATTTTTCTTCCAGCAGGTTAGGTGTGTGGTGATAAGCACATCACCTCCATGTTTTTTGTTTTTATTTATTATTTTCTGTTCCCACAGCAATGACATAATTATAGTGGATATACAGGCTGTTTCTTAATTCTTCAGTATAATTGATTTTTTTTAAATTATCTTGTAGGCTGAAGACTTTGAGAACTATAAAAAAAAGCCTCTCTCTTGTATCAGTGAAGAAGTAGTGAAAACCAAAAAACTGCTATCAGAAATGAATGAAAATCACATTGCATGTCTTATGGAGGTCTTAAAAAGAAAAGAGTTTTTTCTCTGGGTTAAAGAAGCATTAACAGGTATGTCCAACATACAATGAAATGTACCCCCAATACACCCATCCAAAATCCTTGTAATAGTTTTGTGTTTACATTTTATGGATGACTGCAGAAAACAAATGATTCCTCCATTCCTCTGGTTACCTACCTGGTTGCACACTAGCCCACTTCTCATTCTGTTTCCCTGTATGCAGGGGATTTTGAAGTTATTCTGAAAGTACTATTTCTTAATTGTCCATTACCGGACACAGGGTGGCATTCTGGAACCAATAGGTTATGCTGCCTTGGAAATTAGACATTGGAAACCAAGTTTTTTGCTTGTGTCCTTTGGGAGGACACATGTCTTCTCTCTGCTCTGAGAGAAGCAAATCACTTTCTTTTTTCTCTTTTGCATTTTTTTCTCAAGACTTTTTTTTTACTAACAAGATTCTTTAGCTGCTGTAGAGCCACTGAGGCTCACTTTGGCAGTTTTCAGATCTGTTGCTTCTCAGTTCTGCCCCATAGGTACAGTAATATGGCCTTCTGGGCACTCAACTCTCCATTAAGTACTCACCTAGGCATGTAGTACAGTGTGTTGAGTTAGCCACAGGGTGCTGTACAGGTCTAGGACACTTGCCTGTGAAACCTTGTCCCTGAAGATAACCTTAGGAATTATGCCCACCAGGAAGGCGAAGATCGCTGGATGGGGCTTTGTCCCTAGCATCCTTCATGGCTGACTGTGAGAACTTCAGCATACGATATTGTGGTAAGTCAGGGCATTGCCCTTTCTGGGAACCTGGGTGTGCAGCACTCCAGTCTTGAGGGATAAACTAATGGTTACCTGAAAAATGTGGTTCATTTTTTAAAATTTGGTGCCATTTTTGGGTCATCGGGCTGTTGTCACACCACTATGCCTGCAAGGCCTGCACTTCCAGACAGATATACTGCACATTCCATCTTGGCACACAATTGCTTTGACTTGGCTCAGGTAAGTAAAGGGGAGGGAGCTGCCCCCAAAAAGTTCTTTAACTTAATGTATTAACGTAAAAAACCTTCTGCCTTTAGAACGACTGAGACCACTCAAACTGACATTCCAAAAAAATTAACCATTGCAGTAGCAATAATCTGTCACTGATGTCTCACAAATTTCCATCAGTCATGCTGATTTGGTGTTTGGTGAACAAGCGTTTGAAATTACTGCTGTGTTGTCGTTCCAGGGAGATGGGTGGGGCACAACACTTTCTTGTCCAAACATATTGATAATGGCTATACAACCAGTGAGAGGGTTAGAAGTTTGGAAGCCAAGCCACCTCTTAGGAGACCTGGGCACATGCCAGATATGCCTGGATCTTCAACGCCAAATCCAAAAAAGCTGGGATGCTGTGTGAAATCTACATAAAAACAGAATGAAAAGATATGCAAATCTCATAAACTCATATAGACAATAGAAAGTAGAAAACATATGAAATGTTTCACCCTTTCGCTACCAGAGCTGTTTTTTGCATTTTTTTCACACATGCTTAAAAAAATCATTTTAGGCCTGAAGATTACATAAAATCCACCAAACATTAGATATTTTCTCAAAGCAGACACCCTAGAAAATAAAATAGTGGTAGTTTCATTTTTTTTATGTCACACAATATTACCACAAAGGTCTAGGAAATGTACAATTTCAGTAAAAAAATCACTTAAGTTAATTTTAGGGCACACAAACACAATAAATTACCCAACGTTTGGGTAAAATATAAACAATGAGGTTGCACCAAGTAAATAGATACCCAACATGTTGAACCTTAAATTTGCGTGCACCCATGAAATAACAAACTTCAGTACCCTATATTTTCCATAGGCGACACTATAGGTCATCAGTTTACTGTTATGGAGGAGGTCTGGTGCTAGAAATATTACTCTCTCTCCGGTGTGCACGGCAGTATGTAACGTGTATAACAATCAGTGTTTTTCATGCGTAGGCACCTCCAACATGTGCGTTTATGTTCGTACTTGAGTATATGTGGGACTGGGGGGGGGTCCCCTGAGAGAGGATGGAACGGAGTGCTGAGAGAGGATGGAGCGGAGTGCTGAGAGAGTTTGGAGCGGAGTGCTGAGAGAGTTTGGAGCGGAGTGCTGAGAGAGTTTGGAGCGGAGTGCTGAGAGAGTTTGGAGCGGAGTGCTGAGAGAGGGTGGGGCAGAGTGCTGAGAGAGGGTGGGGCGGAGTGCTGAGAGAGGGTGGCGCTGTGTGCTAGAGAGAGTGAAGCAAAGTGCTGAGAGTGACTGAGGAACTGGAGTAGCTGTAGCATGAGGTGTACAAGGAGTAGTGTAGATGCCTATAGCAGCTCTTTCTTTATTATCCCCATTAGAGTATCAGGTAAATGTCAAACAGGATTGGTGATGCGGCCCAGTGCACATCCTGCTCCATGTATGCGTTCCTTGATCAGCCAATCGAGGGAGAATACTGCTGTGCGAGATGTCAGCTAGTTGTTACTCTGGAAGCCCAGATCCTGGATCTAGAAAATAAGGTGGCAACACTGCGCAGCATCAAAAACCTGGAAAGGAGCTTGGACATTACCCAGCAGGTGCTGGCAGGGGCCAGTGTAGAAGGGGATGGAGATATGGAGGCACAGGAGCCAGAGGTAGGTAGCTGGGTAACAGAGAGAAGGAGAGGTAGAGGGAAGAGAGCTGGGGAGGCCAGTCCTGAGTTGGTACACCCCAACAAATATGCTAAGTTGCATGATTGGGGGTATCATCTCAGGGGTGACAGTGCTGGGGCAGGCGCTGGCCCCTAGCTGCCAGGGGAGTGACGGCTCTGGTAAGGAGGGGGGGGGGGGTCCATATACAGGAAAGGTTAGACAGGTACTGGTAGTAGGGAACTCAGTTATCAGGAGGACAGAGAGGGCAATCTGTCTAAAAGACTGTGGTCGCCAAACAGTATGTTGTTTAGCGTTCGATCGGGTTCGGCACACCGCTGAGCGGGTGGACAGATTATTGGGTGGGGCTGGGGAGGACCCAGCTGTCATCTACACGTTGGAACCAATGACAAAGTGAAAGGAAGGTGGAGACTCTTAAAAAATGATATCAGTGACTTATGGAATAGATTGAAAAAAGGACTTCCAATGTGGTTTTCTCAGAAATACTACCTGTGCCTCGAGCCACACCAGAGAGGCAGCAGGAGCTTAGGGAACTGAAAAAGTGGAGCTGTTGCAGGAAGGAGGAGTACGGGTTCCTGGAGAACTATGCTTACTTCTCAGTCGGTTCCTGGCTCTTTAGTAAGGACGGGCTGCACCTTAATGGGGATGGTGGAGCTGAGAAGAAAGATGGCCACAAAGTTGAAGGGGCTTTTAAACTAGGTATTGGGTGGGGGGGTGGGGGGTTCAGAGGAATCGGCAGTCGGCAGTGAGCAAAGGACATATAGCCGTAATGTCTAATCCCAGGGTGAATGAGTGGACAAACCAAGAACAAAGCCTGAGAAGACATAAGGCGGAATTCATATGCACTCATACAACATCGAGAGGCATATACACAAATGTCAGGAGCCTAGCTAACAAAATGGAGGAACTGGAGCTACTATTGCACGTGGAGGACGTAGACTTTGTGGGAATAACAGAAACATGGTTTGACAGCTTATATAACTGGCTGGCAACTATCCAGGGGTATTCCTTGTATCGGAAAGACAGAGAAGGTAGAAGAGGGGGAAGGGTGTCTATATATCAATAATGATAGAGGAGGAGGAGTGACATTGTGAATGGGACAAGGGGGGAGGTGGAATCCGTGTGGGTAGAACTCCAATAAGAAGTAAGTGGTAAATTAATAGTGGGGCTATGTTACGGGCCCACCAGCCTGAAGGAGGAGGAGGAGCTGGACCTCCTATAACAGTTAGAAATGGCAGCAAGGCAGGGAAATGCCATCATAATGGGGACTTAAAGTGGTTGTCAACTTGTAACAACCACTTTAACCTACAGGTAAGCCTATGATAAGGCTTACCTGTAGGTGCCCTGCATATCTCCTAAACCCAATCTGGGTTTATTTCCTCTGTAAATCATTCCCGATATGGACTGGGCAGAGGGGAAAGCTCATTCATTAACTGCTTCACGCAAATCGCAGTTTATATATGGTGGTCGGGAGAAGTGGATGTATCGGGTATAGCCTGCAGCTACAGGCTATACCCCAGTGCCGTTTTTTAGAGCGGGCGGTTGACTGTCTGGGGATAACGGCCAATCCATCTTTGGATCTGCTCGGCCGTTATCCCAGGCAACGGGAGGGGACATCCCCTCCCGCCACTCTTCCCCGGCCTTCTGTTCCACCGAGAGACTGGAGCATCCATCTGGTGCGTCCGCTGGCTGCGAGGAGTCCCGATAGAAGCCGTAATGGGCTCCAAATGGGTCTCTTTTGTGAAATTCCGGAAGCGACGTCACAACGTCTCTTAAGGTTTACTTGGCGGCCAATGACGCCGATTTTAAAAAAATGACAGTATTCAGAATCGCCGTTTTTGGCGATCTGAATACTTTTAAGTGCAAAGGAGGGATTGGGGGTCTTTTAGACCCCGATCCCTCCATAAAGAGTACCTGTCACCACCTATTACTGTCACAAGGGATGTTTACATTCCTTCGGACAGCAAAACAGGAACAGTGCTAAAAAATAAAATAAATAATAATAAAAAAAAATTTCAAGCGCCCCCGTCCCCATGAGCTTGCACAGCAAAGAAAACAAATAAGTAGCGCCCGCATATGAACGCGGTGTTCAAATTACACATGTGAGGTATCACCACGATTGTCAGAGTGTGAGAAATAATTCTAGCAAAAGACCTCCTCTCTAACTCTAACCTGGTAACCGTAGCTTATGGAGATTAAGTACCATTGTTTGTCGCCATTCCACAAGTGTGCGCAATTTTCAACCTTCTCATGTTTAGTATCTATTTACTCATCGTAACATCCTTTTTCACAATATATGAAAAAAATTGAGCTAACTACTGTTTTCTTATTTTTTTAATTCAAAAAAAGTGTATTTTTCCCAAAAAAAATTGCATTTGAAAAACCGCTGCGCAAATACATGACATAAAATATTGCAATAAACACCATTTTATTCTCCAGAGTGTTTGCTAAAAATATATAAACTATTTGGGGGTTCTAAGTAATTTTCTAGCAAAAAATACTTAATTTTAACTTGTAAACAACAAGTGTAAAAAAGGGCTCCGGGCTAAGGTGGTTAAAGACCCATCATTTCATGAATGTTTTACAGGACAACTTCATGTCCCAATTGGTGGATTCCGTGACTAGAAAGAATGCATTGCTAGATTTATTAATTACGGACAATCCAAGTCAGATCTCAGATGTGGCAATACTGGACAACTTGGGATCTAGCGATCACAGGATGATCACATTTAGCGTAAATCATAGGAAAAGGAGGCATGAGGGTAGCACAGGAACTCTAAATTTCAAAGGGGCAAACTTTTCTGAACTGCGCTCAATACTACAAGACATAAATTGGGATCAAATCCTAGAAACATTGAACACAGAAGAAAAATGAAAAAGCTTTAGGAACAGCTTAAACAAAGGTATCACACAGTGCATTCCAATGGACAATAAATATAGATTAGTGAAGGTTAAACCTGGGTGGCTAAATCGTAATGTAAAAAGTCTTATTAAAGAGAAAAAAAATGGCCTTTAAAAAATATAAAGCGGAGGGGGCATTGTCAGCATTCCAACACTACAAGGAATGCAATAAGAAGTGTAAGAACTCAATCAGGGTGGCAAAAAGAGAATACGAGAGACACAGCAGAGGAGGATAAAAAATATCCCAAGGAATTTTTTATATATATAAACAGTAAAAAGGCGATATCAGAGCACAATGCCCATATAAAAGATGATGGAGTGAGGATGGTTACAGATGACACAGAGAAGTCAACTATAGTAAATGCTTTCTTATCCTTTTTTAGACAGGAAAAGGAGGCATATACCGACCGTGATAGTATTGTTAATAACACGTTACAGGATGTGCTCTTGTGGCTAACAGAGGCTGGAGTCAAGGAAAGACTAGATAAGATTAACACACATAAATCACCTGGACTAGATGGCTTACACCCAAAAGTTCTCAAAGAACTTGGGTTATAGCTAGACCATTATCCCTAATCTTTGTGGACAGCGTACTGACAGGCCAGTCAGCCAAACATCAATAGTATATACATTTTGGATAGGAAACAAAAATAATGGACTTTATCGGCACGTACACGGATATCATAAAAAATAATAAATTTTATTGATCTACATATAAAATTGATTCACTTTATAACAAGGATGTTCAACATAGACATATTTAAAAAACACTTTGGACAGTACATGTGGCACCCATAGGAACATACAGTTCTATAACATATGATTCTAATGCATAACATTCATCTGTAACCCAAGTTGGTAGGTTCCCATTCCAGAGGGTATAGTTCCCTTGACTGACCAATTCCTAGTAGATCACTCAGGTGGATCGCTCTACATGTTTCGTGATGACAAGTCACTTAGTCGGGAGCTTATATTTCTACTAAAGCGTAAACATATATTAATGCAATATGATACAGTAGATCTTTAAAACCAAAATAGTATAATGGCTACTCACTTCCCGAGTGGAGGACCCACGCACCCCCTTCATTCCCAGGGGGACTCCCTGGGAGGCCAACCAAAGGACCGCACCCCAGCCGACCCACAGTAGCAATTGTCAGGTGTGGGGACACACAAGTAACTACAATTAATGTACAGTGGATTTAGTTATAATATACTATATAGTATATCACTCAGCGATCCACCTGAGTGATCTACTAGTAATTGGTCAGTCAATTGAACTATACCTTCTGGAATGGGAACCTACCAACTTGGGTTACAGATGAATGTTATGCATTAGAATCATATGTTATAGAACTGTTTGTTCCCATGGGTACCACATGTACTGTCCAAAATGTTTTTTTAAATA
The DNA here is from genome assembly GCA_018402905.1 of Glandirana rugosa. NCBI lineage: Eukaryota > Metazoa > Chordata > Amphibia > Anura > Ranidae > Glandirana > Glandirana rugosa. The sequence goes on from BLSH010171092.1 coordinate 235,559, forward strand.
TGTCTATGTTGAACATCCTTGTTATAAGGCGAATCAATTTTATATGTAGATCAATAAAATGTATTATTTTTTATGATATCCGTGTACGTGCCGATAAAGTCCATTATTTTTGTTTCCTATCCAAAATTTATATGCTCATAGGGACGTGGCACTGTTATAATACTGTATTTTGGGGTCCTATTGGCCATCTCAGGATACCCGTTAAACAAATAAACATCAATAGTAGGCAGATTATTGGAGGGTATGATAAGGGACTATATCCAAGAATTTGCTGAAGATAACAGTATCATTAGTAGTAACCAACATGGGTTTACGAAGGGTCATTCTTGCCAGACCAATCTGTTAACATTCTGCGAGGAACTGCCATCTAGATAGGGGAGGCCTGTGGATGTGGTGTATCTGGATTTTACAAAAGCATTCAATACAATTCCCCATAGATGCTTAATCTACAAGCTGAGGTCTGTTCGCATAGACCATAAGGTTTGTTCTTGGATAGAAAACTGTTTACGTGGGCGCGTCCAAATTGTAGTGATAAATAACGTGTACTCAGACTGGTCTGGAGTGGTAAGTAGGGTACCCCAAGGCTCTGTCTTGGGACCAATTCTGATTCATTGATTCATACATGGTATAGAGGATGGGATAAATAGCTCAATCTCAGTGTTTGCTGATGACACAAAAATAAGCAGGGCAATAACTTCATAGCAGGATACAGAAATTTTACAAAAAGATCTGAACAAAATAGTGGAGTGGACAACTACAAATGAGTGGCAAATGAGGTTTAATATGGAGAAATGTAAGGTAATGCACTTGGGGGCTAAAAACACAAACTACTCACTAGGTGGAGAACCTCCGGGGAAATCAAGGATGGAGAAACATATGAGGGTCCTAGTAGAAGACAGACTGAGCAATAGCATACAATGTCAAGCTGCAGCTATCAATGCAGGCAGAATTTTAGCATGCATAAAAAAGGGGATATACTCCAGAGATAAAACTATGATCCTGACACTTTACAAAACTCTGGTTAGGTCACATCTGGAGTATTCTGTCCAGTTCTGGTCACCAATCCTCAGAACGGATGTGCTGGAGAGAGCCCAGAGAAGGGCAACTAAATTAAAGCGGTAGTAAACCCATCCATTTAACAGTTTAAAAACCAGTTCCATTTCTGGCACGTGCCGGAAATGTAGAACTCCCATTGGTTTTGCTCTAAACCAAACTGTCAAACCATCCAATGGCTGGTGTCATGATCACATGTGCAGCATCATGGCAGTTTTAGATTAAACAGAGGCCAAGATGGCAGCTTCCTTGGCTGAAAATGATAGGAGGGTGTACTACCACTTTAATACGTGGATTGGAGGACCTCCATTACGAGGAACAACTTCAAGCCCTATGCTTATTTTCGCGGGAGACGAGACGCTTGAGACGGGATATGATAACAATTTACAAATACCTTAATGGTGATCCCAGCATGGGAAAAAAAACTATTCAGTCTCCGGTAGTGTAAGGGGCCACACAATGAGATTAGAGGATAAGGGCGATAAGGAGGTGGAACTCTCTTCCACAATTGGTGGTGTCCGCAGGCAGTATTGATATTTTTAAGACTCCTGGACGTGCATCTTAGTGAACACAATAAACAGGGATATGGCAAATCATTATCAACACTGACACACACACACCAACACAGGTTGAACTGGATGGACTATTGTCTTTATTCAACCTTGCCTATTATGTAACTGTGTAACCATATCCTAAGCTACTGACATATTTTGAGTTGCAGAATGAAAAAAGGGATTTTATTATAACTTACCGTAAAATCCTTTTCTCTGAGTTCACTGACAAACGCAGCCCTTTATTAGACAAGTGGGGTTTATGCTCATATCACTAGGAGTAGACTAGGCAAAATGAAACAAAAGCATAGGTTGGCCCCTCCCAGGGGGCCGTCCTCACCTTAGTATATAACCCCCTGCTAGACAATAGCATATCAGTTCGTAACAAGCCGTACAAACTCAACGGAGGGATGGGTGCTGCTTCTGTCAATGAACTCAGGGAAAAGGATTTTACGGTAAGTTATAATAAAATCCCTTTTACTCTTACGTTCACTGACAGACGCAGCCCTTCATTAGACAAGTGGGGATGTCCCAAAGCTGTGTCAATCAAGAGGGGCGATAGCAACTGTACCCAACAAAAAAACCCTCTCGGGCGGCGCAAGTCGCGCCTACACTGCCGCTTGCAAAACTTTGCAGCCAAAAGCAGCATCCGCAGATGCTGAAACATCCACTTTGTAAAACTTAGTAAACGTGTGCACTGAAGCCCAAGTAGCCGCTTTGCACACCTGAGACACCGAAGCCTGGTGTCTATAAGCCCGGGAAGTACTAACTGCCCTGGTGGAATGAGCCATGACTGGGAAAGGGGGAACCTTGCCCCGAACCTCATATGCATGAGTCACGGTCTTCCTGAACCAACGAGAAATGGTAGCTGACGAGGCCGCCATGCCTTTGCGTGAACTTTCCCTCAACACAAATAAAGAATCAGACTTCCGAAAGGAAGCTGTAGAAAACAAATACACCCGCAAAGCCCTCACCACCTCCAAAGAATGTAGTTCAAATTCCCTGGGATGCGACGGGTGCTGGCACAATGAGGGAAGAACAATATCCTCATTCAAATGAAGAAACCACTTTCGGAAGGAAAGAAGGGGAAGGTCACAAAACCGCCTTGTCCTTATGAAGGACCAAGTAAGGTGACTTGCAGGATAACGCTGCCAACTCAGACACCCGCCTAGCGGATGTAACAGCCAACAAGAAAGCCACTTTCTGCGACAATAATTGCAAGGGAATGTCCCTAATCTTCTCATATGGTGGCTTCTGAAGAACAGAGAGCACCAGATTCAAATCCCACAGCGCCAAAGGCGACCGTATCCGAGGAGCCACATGACGAACACCCTGTACAAATGTATGGATCAACGAGTGTGACGCCAAGGGTCAATGAAAAAGAACCGTCAGAGCCGAAATCTGACCCTTAAACGTACTTAACGCCAGGTTCTTGTCCAGTCCCTGCTGCAAAAAAGTCAGCACCCTGGACACCGCATAAGAGCGGGGATTCCAACCACCCGCCTCACACCTGGCAATATAGGCCTTCCAGGCCCTATAATAAATTTTACGTGAAGTACGTTTGCGTGCTTCAATCATAGTAGGGATCACGGAGTCAGACACCCCTATCCCTCAACACCTGGGACTCAATAGCCAAGCCGTCAAAGCCAGCAAGGGTAAAGCAGGGTGCAAGATGGGTCCCCAGGGTGCCACCAGTGCGTCCGTGGCGACCGCCAACGGATCTCTTGATCTGCACACAAAGGTCTGTACCTTGTGATTGAAACTGGAGGCCATGAGGTCCACCTCTGGCGTGCCCCACTTGAGGCAAATCTGGCGGAACACTTCTGGATGTAGGGACCATTCCCCCTGATCCAGAATCCGGAGGCTGAGAGCTGCCAGTTTTCCACGCCTGGAATTTAGATTGCGGAGAGTGCTGGCACGTGAAGCTCTGCCCATCACAGGATCAGAGCCGCCTCCGCGGCTGCTGCCGAGCTTCTTGTTCTGCCCTGATGGTTCACATAAGCCGCAGCCGTGGCATTGTCCGACTGAACCCGGACAGGAAGGCCTTGCAGCCTTGCCGACCAACGGGACAGACAAAGTCTGATCGCTCTCAGTTCCAGTACATTTATCGGAAGGCAAGCTACCTGAGCTGACAAATGACCCTGGGCAGAGAACTGACCCAGGACGCCTCCCCAGCCCGATAGACTGGCATCCGTCGTTACCATCGACCAATTGAGGGGGAGAAAACATTTTCCCATTTTTAGGGCTGGAGTCCGAATCCACCAAATCAGGGACCCTCGGGACTGATGATCCAGCCTGATCAGTCTGTCTAGGGATAGGGGGGATTTGTCCCATTGTGACAAAATCGCCTTCTGCAGGAGCCGAGTGTGACTCTGGGAGTAAGGTATCGCTTCAAAAGACGACGCTATGAGCCCCAACACTCGCATACAGAACCATAAGGAGGACCACTGCCGTGATAACAGGGTTCGCACTGCTGCCTGTAGTGTCAGGAGCTTGTTCTGCGGTAAAAACACCCTTCCTGCACCGTGTCCAGAATCAGACCCAGGTATTCCAGACGGCAGGATGGAGTCATTGCTGACTTCTGCAGGTTGATTAGCCAACCAAATTCTTTTAACGTGGACACTGTGATTATCACGTTCTCCTCCAGAGCTGCAGCTGACTCTGCTCTTAGGAGTAAATCGTCGAGGTACGCTACCACCGCGATACCTCTCTGTCTCAACAGCGTTAGCATCGGGGCCACCACCTTGGTGAACACTCGGGGAGCCGAAGCCAGACCGAAGGGAAATGCCACAAACTGGTAATGCAGATCCCCCACTGCGAAACACAGGAAATGCTGGTGCCTGTGACAAACTGGAACGTGGAGATATGCGTCCTTGATATCCAGGGATGCCATGAATTCCCCTTGGTGCAGGGCGGCCAAGACTGAGCGGATGGACTCCATACTGAATGTTTTTGTCTTTACAAAGCAGTTTAGTGTCTTCAGGTCCGGAACTGGCCAGACACCGCCCTTTTTGGGCACCACAAAGAGCTTTGAGTAAAACCCATGAAATCTTTCCACCGTGGGTACCAGTACAATCACCCCCTTTTCGGCAAGCGCCCGAACTGCGCCTAGAAGCGCCTCCCGACGCCCCTGAGGGAGTCTTAAGTTCGAAGGGAAGAACCTTTCTGGGGGTAGAGAGATGAACTCAATCGTGTACACGGAGGACACTACCTCCAACACCCACCAATCGGTGATGCGGACAGTCCACCTGTCTGCGAACCCCAGTAACCGCCCCCTCACCTGTGAATCGGGCGGGGGCAACCCATCATGCGGAGGCTGACTTATCCTTCGTTTTTTCAGACTTACGTTGCCAGGGCCTTTTACTGGGCCCAGCAAAAGCTTTACCGGACTTGAAGCCCTTACCCGCTGAGCCGGGCGCACAAAAAAACTTCTTCTGGCCTGAAGAAACAGGGCCCTCCCTACGGCAAAAATCTCGCAGTTTTGGCTCTGGAAGGAAAGTACTCTTCCCTCCCGTTAAATCCTTAATGATTTCATCTAACTGTGGGCCAAACAGACGCCCTCCCTGAAAGGGGAGAGCCGTAAGAGCTTTCTTTGATGCCTGGTCGCCTGACCAAGAGCGGAGCCATAGCACCCGCCTGATAACAATCGCAAAAACAGACATTTTTGACAGTATGGGAAGTAGGTCCAATGCAGTATCGCTTAGGTAGCGGAGACCCTTTTCCAAGTGTTGTGCCCATTGCACCTCAGCCTGCGCACACTCACAAGTCAAACCGGAGTTTAATGTGGCAGCTCACTCGACAAGAGATTGTGCCGCCATAGCAGCCGCCAGAGCTGGCCGCATGGCTGGCCCAGCCAACAAGAACAGTGCCTTAGACACTGACTCCGTGCGGCGATCGGCCGCCTCTTTAAAGGACGGAGACCCCTCCAAAGCAATGGTCGTTGCCTTATTCAGACGGGCCACCGGTGGGTCCACTGCTGGGGAAGCCCACCTCTTAGTGAAACTATCCTCAAAGGGATAATGAACAGCAAAGCGTTTTGGCAAAGCAAAGGAATTTTGTGGCTGCAGCCATTCCTTGAACACCGCCTTCTCAAAAACCTGATCATAAGGGTAGGCCCTGGGGGGCTTAAGCGACCCACAAATATATGTGGCTTCATGCAACTCCCCTGCTTGGTCAAGCCGAATGGACTCGCAAATATCAGTGACCAGAGCAGCCACTATCGCTTTGTCGCATGATAATGAAGCCCCCTGATCATCCTCACCGTCTGAGGGTATCCGTTCATCCTCTGATAGCTCCACGGGAGTTCCCGTGAACACTGAGGCGCTCTCTGGTTCCGAATCCTCCCCCGAAGAATGACGGGGGGCGGGCGTTTCTTGGGACCCCCCGGAGTCGGGACCGAACCCGCCTGGGGAAAAATTTCACCAAATACAGCCCTCAGCTGTTCCAAGGACACCAGGGACCCCGGCGTGGATTGCTGCTCCGCAGGTACCCCTGCCATAGCACTACCGGCCTCTGACATCCCAGACTTCTGGCATCCCCACTGTGTGACCACCACTTCTACCCCACCAATCAGCCAGGGAGACCCGGAAGGTTTGCACCCACCGCTACCAGCACCCAGGGAGAGCCAGCTATACTTGCTGTTTTGATGCCTCTGCGCTGTGACCGGAATGAGCACTGAAAAACACTCCACTTCAAGAGTCTGCACCGACACGTCCGTCAGACACACTGTCCTAGCGAAAACGGAAGTGCTTCTGCCGTTTTTATCACTTCCCCGTAGTACCGAGGAAAGCCACTGGGGGCCGCCAGAGGACATGCTGAAAACCGCATTAGCTACAGAAAAATGGCCGCTGCCATCCAAATATGCCGAGCTATGGCAAAATGGCGGCGAACGAATGGTCGTGGTGAAACGTCCGAACACAGTGCTCAAAATGGTCAGTGCGGTACTGCGGGGGGGGGGGGGGCTACAGGAGGTGACAACCCGAGTGTGTCCCCACTAGTAAGCCCCCACCGGTCGGCTACCTCAGACGCTGCCCAGGTGCCCACTCTCCGCGCCCCTAAGACGGTAGAGGGGTTCACGCACCGATCCGACGGGCGCAGCAGGAAGCCACCCGGAGCAGACTTTCCTCCCCATGGAGAGGGATGCTACTGGCCAGGCCACTGGACAGGCACAAAACCAGTCACTGAGCACAAGTGGGTTTTAGCCACTGGCAACCCGCACGGAACGGGCCCTATGCGGCATGTCCCCGCCAAGGCTAAGGGTAGCTCGCACAGACGTTGGCCGGACTGGGGAAAGTTTTTTGATTCTAGATATCCTCTATACCACCAGCTGGCTTCTTGATAGCAGTCTTCATCAGAAAAATCTCAGAAGACCGCAGATCCCATAGGGAACCAGGTCTAACTCCTTGCACTAGACAGTAAAAACTGATATGCTATTGTCTAGCAGGGAGTTATATACTAAGGTGAGGATGGCCCCCTGGGAGGGGCCAACCTATGCTTTTGCTTTATTTTGCCTAGTCTACTCCTAGTGATATGAGCATATAGCCCACTTGTCTAATGAAGGGCTGCGTCTATCAGTGAACGTAAGAGTAAGAAAAACAATCCATTAACAAAACAGTAAAAACACAATATCAACAGTGCGTTCTTAATCAGGACTAAGGACAAGTAAGACTGTGGTTAGATCTGTTGGCGTAATATCTGGTATCTTAAGCCTTCCCAAGGAGTTATTGAGATTTGCTTTAGCCTACCATTCTGTGAATTAGAATTGATTTGTGAGAAGATGAATTTCCGATAGTCTGAAGTAGTGTTCCATAAATGACTTCCATCGATTGAAAAAACGGTTTGTAGGCCCAAAGTTATGAGTTATAACCTCAAATTTTTCAACTTACATAAGCGCTTTCAGTTCCTTGTTGACTGCTGTCACTGATGACGAGGTCCAGGTTTTAAGGATAGTTCTGCATGCTAATAAACAGGGTAACACCCAGTGAGGGAGTCGAGCCGAAGAGGAGGATGACATTGCGGAGGTCTGGGGGGCACACCCAAAGACACAAAGCCTTGGGTCCTGAAGGAATGAGATGGATGTGACTCCATGGACGTACTGTAGGGCTCTTATTAACTCTCAAAAAGCAATGATGGCAGTGCAGACCTGGAGGCGGTGGGAGCCACACCAAGGATAAATCAGGAGTGATCAATGATGGGATGTTTATGGTAGTTTTGCGGTTATAATGGTTCCTGAGTGCTACAGTTTTAGTAAATACCCTTTTTACATAGTTAAATTTATAGTTAGGTTTAAAAAAATACACCGGTTTAACCAATAAGAAAAATAAAACACACACAAATAGAAAACCTCCATACACACAATCCTATATCCACCGTTGATCCAGAGGAAGGCAAAAAAACAAATAAAGCAAGAACCAATTTGCCACAATGAGGCTAAAAAAAATTCTTCCCTGATCTCCCAATCAGGTATTCCTTGGATCAACTATCCTTGTTGTTATTACCTCTAAATTTTATCCAGCTATATTTTGTGCATTTCTCTAAACAAATCTACTGAGCTGACCAGAACCAATTCTTGAGGGAGACTCTTCCACATTTTCACAGTTCTTACTGTGAGGAAGTCTTTCCATATGCGAAGGTTAAATCTCTTTTCCACCAGACATAAAGTGAGCCCCCTGTGATGACCTTAAAGTGAATAACTCTACAGCAAGTTCACTATATGGACCCCTTATGTATTTATACAGTATCTCACAAAAGTGAGTACACCCCTCACATTTTTGTAAATATTTTATTATATCTTTTCATTTGACAACACAGAAGAAATGACACTTTGCTACAATGTAAAGTAGTGAGTGTACAGTTTGTATAACAGTGTAAATTTGTTGTCCCCTCAAAATAACTCAACACACAGCCATTAATGTCTAAACTGCTGGCAACAAAAGTGAGTACACCCTAAGTGAAAATGTCCAAATTGGGCCCAAAGTGTCAATATTTTGTGTGGCCACCATTATTTTCCAGCACTGCCTTAATTTTCCAGCGCTGCCATTATTTTCCAGCACTCCTCGGGCATGGAGTGGAACCTGTCCTGTTAAATCGCTGTATGGTCTTGGCCACCGTGCTGCAGCTCAGTTTCAGGGTCTTGGCGATCTTCTTATAGCCTAGGTCAGGGGTAGGCAACCTGCGGCCCTCCAGCTGTTGCAAAACTACAAGTCCCATCTTGCCTCTGGGAGTACTCTGGGATTGTACTCTTTAGCCTTGCAATGCCTCATGGGAAATGTAGTTCTACAACAGCTGGAGGGCCGTAGGTTGCCTACCCCTGGCCTAGGTCATCTTTATGTAGAGCAACAATTCTTTTTTTTTAGATCCTCAGAGAGTTCTTTGCCATGAGGTGCCATGTTGAACTTCCAGTGACCAGTATGAGAGAGTGAGAGCAATAAAACCAAATTTAACACACCTGCTCCCCATTCACACCTGAGACCTTGTAACACTAATGAGTCACATGGCACGGGGAGGGAAAATGGCTAATTGGGCCCAATTTGGACATTTTCACTTAGGGGTGTACTCACTTTTGTTGCCAGCGATTTAGATATTAATGGCTGTGTGTTGAGTTATTTTGAGGGGAAAGCAAATTTACACTGTTATACAAACTGGGCATTCACAACTTTACATTGTAGCAAAGTGTCATTTCTTCAGTGTTGTCACATGAAAATAAGTCATAAAGTATTTACAAAAATGTGAGGGGTGTACTCACTTTTGTGAGATACTGTACATGCTAATCATATCTTCCCTTAAAGAGGAAGTAAAGCCTTCCTTTTTAATTGTACCTACAGGTAAGCCTATAGTAAGGCTTACCTGTAGGTACTGTAAATATCTCCTAAATTTGCACCGATGTCATCGGCGCTTGCTTGTGCTGTTTCTTCGGGGTCCCTGCCGTGACTGACAGCACTCGTGCACATGCGCTCGGCCAATCACAGCCCCGGAGCCTGCGAACCCAGAAGTAACTCTGGGAAAGATGTCGGCCGTGTCAGCGGTGTACAGGCGCCTCTGTAGGGCATCATTCTAAGGTAAGTTTCTCTATCGTTCATTGACAGACACAGCACTTCCTGATCTTGACCTTCAGGTTATATTGCCACCTTCAGGAGTAGGACTAGGCAGAAAAAAGACCAGCACAGCACCGCCCAGGGGCAGTCCTCACTAGTAGTAACCCTCCACCCTGCAACAGATAGCTCAGTTTTCTCTTTCGTTCATTGACAGACGCAGCAGCTCTATTCATGGCATGTGGGGCTATCCACCTTATCACTAGGAGTGGACTAGGCAGAACACAGTTCAGCTAAAAGCAGACACAGCCCCCCCCAGGGGGCAGCCCTCACTTGGTATAACCCCTCCACCCTGCGAAGCATACTCAGTTTTTTTCTGCCTAGTGCAAGGAGTAGGACCTGGCTCCCTGCTGGAACCTGTGTTCCCCTGTTTTCTTTTTCTTTATTCTGAAGATTTTCGCTTTTGATGAAGACTACAATCAAGTAGCTGGCTGGGTGACAGGCTGGATATCCTAGATCCAGGTAGTCTCCCCAGCGCGGCCAACGGACACGAGCCGACCTTAGCTACGCACTGGGTCAGCCGCGTCAGACCACTTTACGTGCGGGGCGGCCTGCGGGTTAAACATCCCGCCAGTGCACTTAGGACCGGGTTCTCGGGGCTGCATCACGGGTGTCGCTTTGGTCAGCAGCTCCCCCCAGAGTAGCAGGTGTGGCAGGTCTGTCTCGGGTGGGATACCCGCTCCCCCTGTCAGGATGGGTCAGTGTGCCCCCCTGCTCCCGCCGGGTTGTGGGGGGGGCAGGTGGGTCCCCCCCCCGGGGTGTTAGGTTGGCCTCCTCCCTTCCTTTGCCCCTTCCCCCACCCCCTTCCTCCTCACTCTCCGGGGCTGCGCCGCTCGCTACCTGTCCCCCCCTTGCTGCATTCCCTTCCCCCTTGCGAGGTCAGTCGCCTGAGCCACTGACTGGGCTCTCCCGTCGGTGGCCGCTTTCCGTGGTGGTCGGCGCCATTTACTAATGGCCCGGCCGCCATTTTCTTGTAGCCATTTTGCGGTGGCCGGCCGTGCAGTTTGGCCTCTAGTGGATACAGCGGCCATTTTTGAATGGTCCATCGCGTTTTTGTCCCTGGTAGGACGGCTCGGAGGGCGGTCCCTGGTGTATTGGCGCTTTTCCTATACCGGAGCGCACTCAGCATGTGGGGGACGCGGTGGCAGCGGGGCTGTACAAGGCAGCAGCAGCAGATTTAGCAGCACTTTCCCGGGATAGGAAGCGGGCTGTGTGGTGAGTCCTCCTGGGTTCCCTTGGGACCCTGTGCGGCAGATTTTTGGGGTGGTGAGGGCGCCTGGTCCCAGTACGCAGACCTCTGCAGGTGGTGTGTGTGTCCGGGTGGGTGGCGCAATGGCGGCTGAAGCAGGTGCTTCCCCGTCGGAGGTCTCCGGTGTGGCTCTGGGCGCACTTGGACCTGTCATCCTCTTGATAAATTGACTGCGATCCTGGAGGATTTTTTTTCCCGGGTGGAGCCGATCCGTGACCGCAGGGTGGCATAGAAAAGGCCACCCCCTCCCCTATCTTCTGGGGAGGAATCGGAACAGGAGGGGGCTCCACCGTGACGGGGACCCCCCTTGAGCTGTCGGATGGTGAGCTCGGGACTGCTCGGATGATGAGGAGGACTCCTCGGGGGCCACCGTTGCTCAGAGAAGGTGCTTGTGAGCTTTTTGATTTCAGCGGTCCGTGAGACGCTGAAACTGGGGCCAGCTGGAGCAGCGCAGGAGGCTGTGTACTCTTTTGGGTCGCACAAGCCGTCCCGGGCCCCTAAGGTGTTCCCTTATTTGTCGTGTTTCGATCAGTTTGTTTATAAGGAATGACAACGGCCTCAGAGTTCTTTCGCCACGCCCAAGCCTTTTTCTGTGCGCTACCCGGGTACAAGATAGAGTTCCGTACCCAGCCCCCGGACAGGTTCTTCGCCTCCAATTTGAGGCTCCCCCCGGGGCGACGGCAGGCCCTGTTGGGCGCTGTGCAAGACTTGCTCAGTCGGGGTGATTGTTCCGGTTCCGTCCATGGAACATTTCCGCGGGTTTTACTCCTACTTCTTTGTGGTTCCAAAGAAGAACCGGGTCAAGCCTGTCCTGGACCTGAAGGCGCTCAATCTCTTTGTGAGGGTGCAGAAATTCAGAATGAAGTCAGTCCGTTCTGTGGTGGCGGAGCTCCGCCAGGGAGACTTCTTGGCTTCCTTGGACATCAAGGACGGGTACTTGCACATTCCCATATGCGCTCGGCACCAGCGCTTCCTGCGCTTTGCGGTAGGGGAACACCATTACCAGTTTGTGGCCCTCCCATTAGGTCTGGCCTCCGCTCTCCGGGTGTTCACCAAGCTGTTGGCCCTGGTATTGGTCCTGCTGCGGCAGAGGGGCATAGCGGTGGTGGCATATCTCGACGACCTTCTCCTGCGGGCGGAGTCGGCCTCGGCTTTGATGGACAATGTGGCAATCACCCTGTGCTTCCCTTCAGGAGTTCGGCTGGGTGATAAATTTCCCGAAGTCGTGCTGACCCCGTCGCGCCGTCTGGAGTATCTGGACCTGATGTTGGATACTGCACAGGCGAAAGTGTTTCTTCTGCCGGCCAAGCTGCTGATGCTTCAAGTGGCAGTGCGGGCCCTGCTGTCGCAACGATGGTCCTCCCTAAGGTTTTGCATGAGGGTTTTGGAGCTCATGGTGTCCACCTTCGAGGCGGTCCCTGCAGCGGGCAATGCTGATGCGGTGGGACAAGTCCCCTTCGATCAGGTTGGATCGCCAGACCCAGTCCTCCCTCATCTGGTGGCTGTTGGCCCCAGCCCTGAGGCTGGGGAAGTCATTTCTTTCCTTGGAATCTATGGTGGTCGATACGGATGCCAGCCTACTTGGCTGGGGAGGGGTCCTGGAGCTGTCATGGGCCCAGGGTCACTGGTCCCTGGAGGAGTCTCGTCTCCCGATCAATGTGCTGGAACTTCGGGCCATCAGGCTTTGTCTCTCCCACTGGTTGGGGAGGTTGCGAGGTCGGCCTGTCCGAATTTAGTCAGGCAACGCCAGGGTGGTGGCTTATGTGAATCATTAGAACGGAACTAGAAGCACAGCGGCGGTAGTGGCCCACATTTTAAGGTGGGCAGAACTTCATATGCTGGCAATCTCCACCATTTACGTCGAAAATTGGCAGGCGGACGATGTCAGTCGCCAGAGGCTGGATCAGGGAGAGTGGTCCCTGCACCCGGAATGTGTTCCGTCAGATCTGTCTAAAGTGGGGCACGCCAGACGTGGATCTGCTCGCGTCCTGGCTCAATCGGAAGGTGCAGACCTTTGTGAGCAGAACAAGGGATCCGTTGGCAGACGCAGCGGACGCCATCATGGCTCCGTGGTCCCGGTATCGGCTCCTCTATGCCTTTCCCCCTCTCAAGCTGCTTCCGCGCTTGTTGCGCAGAATAGAGGCAGAGGGGATCCCAACCATTCTGGTAGCGCCGGATTGGCCTCGGCATCCCTGGTAAGCCGATGTCGTGCGGATGGTGGTGGATGTTCCCTGGCTCCTCCCGCTTTGCGAGGATCTGCTGTCCCAGGGCCCCATCTTGCACCCTGCTTTACCCTCACTGACTTTAACAGCCTGGCTATTGAATCCCAGGTGTTAAGGGATCGGGGGGGGGGTCTCTGAATCTGTGATTCCCACCATGCTCAAGGTGCGTAAGTCCACTTTATGTAAGATATACCACCGCACCTGGAAGGCTTACATTGCCTGGTGCAAGGCGGGGGGTGGAACCCCGGTTCTTTTTCGGTGGCACGGGTGCTGGCCTTCCTTTAACAAGGCCTAGACCACAAGCTGGCGTTGAGCACTATCAAGGGGCAGGTTTCTGCCCTGGCGATCTTTTTTTTTCAGTGTCCCTTGGCGACGCATTCCTTGATTTGTACTTTTGTACAAGGGGTTCGTCATGTCGTCCCCCTTGTTCGGTCGCCCTTGGCGCCATGGGATCTTAACTTGTTCCTCTCAGTGCTTCAGAAGCCGCCCTTCGAAAATATCAGGGAAATCTCTTTGCAGCTGCTTTCGCAGAAGGTGGTTTTCCTGGTGGCTATCACATCTGCCAGGCGGGTGTCTGAGCTGGCGGCTCTGTCCTGTAGGTCTCCGTATCTGGTCCTACATAGGGATAAGGCGGTTTTGGCGCCAGTCACCTTCCTTTTGAGCAAAGGTGGTTTCTTCTTTTCACATCAATGAGGACATTGTCTTTCCTTCGCTGTGCCCGCGCCCACCTTCCTGGATGTGGTCAGCGCTCTGCGGGTGTATTTGGCGGCCTTCTTTCGGAGGTCGGATGCGTTCTTTGTCGCGGTGGATGGCCCGCGCAAGGGTTCGGCGGCCTCGTCAGACACTATTTCCCATTGGATTAGACAGACGGTGACCCGTGCGTATACTATTTGGGGTCTGGAGCCCCCTTTTCCGGTCACAGCTCACTCTACCAGGGCGATTAGCACCTCCTGGGCTTTCCGACATCAGGTGTCGGTATCTCAAGTGTGCAAGGCGGCTACTTGAACCTCTGTGCACACCTTCTCAAAGTTTTACAAAGTTGATGTTTCAGCATCCTCGGATGCTGCTTTTGGCAGCAAAGTTTAGCTCTTCTGTTGGGTACAGTTTGTTGTTGCGTTACCCACCCCTTGTTTTGACACTGCTTTGGGACGTCCCCACATGTCATGAATAGAGCTGCTGCGTCCGTCAATGAACGAAAGAGAAAATAGGATTTTTTGACTTACCGCAAAATCCTTTTCTCTGAGTTCATTGATGGACGCAGCACCCACCCCTCCTTTTGTTGAGTTTGTATTGCTTGTTAAGAACTGAGTATGCTTTGCAGGGTGGAGGGGTTATACCAGGTGAGGACTGCTCTCTTGGAGGGGCTGTGTCTGCTTTTAGCTGAACTGTGTTCTGCCTAGTCCACTCCTGGTGATAAGGTGGATAACCTCACATGTCATAGAAACATAGAAACATAGAAAAGTGACGGCAGAAAAAGACTGAGTAGTCCATCGAGTCTGCCCCTTTTTATTTTTTTATTTTTTTTATTTTTTTTACATTAACCTTGTTGTCTGACTATGGATTTATGTTTATCCCAAGCATGTTTGAAGCCATTTACTGTTGACTGTCTCACAACCTCTGTTGGTAGTTTATTCCAATCATCAACCACCCTTTCAGTAAAATAATACTTTCTAAGATTAGTTTTGAACTTCCCCCCAGTTAGTTTGAGGTCATGTCCCCGTGTTCTTGATTTTGGTTTCATATTGAAAAGACTGCCCTCCTGAACCTTATTTACCCCCTTGAGGTATTTAAAGGTTTCGATCATGTCTCCCCTCTCCCTTCTTTCCTCCAGACTGTACATATTAAGTGCCTGAAGTCGCTCTTGATATGTTTTATCCCCCAGACCTTTCACCATTTTTGTTACCCGTCTCTGAACTCGTTCTATTTTATCAATATCTTTTTGTAAGTGGGGTCTCCAGAACTGGACACAATATTCTAAGTGAGGTCTCACTAAAGATCTATATAGAGGAATCAGAACCTCCTTCCTCCTGCTGGTGATCCCTCTACTGATACATCCCAGAATTCTATTTGCTTTTCCCACTGCCTGGTTACACTGTTTGTGTAACCAGGCAGTGGATGAATAGAGCTGCTGCGTCCGTCAATGAACACAGAGAAAAGGATTTTATGGTAAGTCAAAAAATCATATTTTTTCTGCCTTGTCTTGGAGTAAGGACCTGGCTTTCTGCTGGGACCTGTGGTTCCTTAGTTTTTTTTTCTTTTCTTTTTCTCCATGTGGTTGAGTGTCTTCAGTCAACTGCTGGGCTGGGTGACAGGCTGGATAATATAGATTCTGGTAGTCTCCCCAGCCCGGCCACCAAGCGCGTGCAGACCTTAGCTCCGCGCTGGGTCAGCCGAAATGTGCCCCATCTTGGAAAGGGACGGCCAGCGGGTAAACATCCCACAGGAGCACATATGACCAGGCAACGGCATCCTGTGTCGCAGTGCTACCCTGGCCGACAGCCCCCCCATCTTGGTGGGTAGAGGTTCTGTCTCTGGTGGGCGACCCGCATCTTCGGCTGGACGGGTAAGTAGTACGCCTTGTGCTTTGCAGGCAAGTCAGTCGGGTGCCCTCCTGGTGGGGGGGGTCGGTTGGGTGGGACAGACCACAGAGTGCCTTCTCCATTCTGTGACAGTTTGTATTGCATTACCCTTTCGAGGAGAGTCTCCTGAAAAGGTGGACATCTCCTGTCGTTGATCCCCCCATATCGCGGTTGCACAAGGCTACCACGATACCGGTGGAGGGGACGCCATCCTTTAAGGACCCGGCTGACAGGAGCGCCGAGGGACTTACTTGGACCATGTTCACGTTGGCGGGCTCGGCTCTGCACTCGGTGTTGGCCACTGCCTTGGTGTCACAAACGCTCACCGAGTGGGCAAAGCTGTTGCGCAGGGAGCTGGGTAACAAACAGGCGTCTCCGATCTGCATGGAGCTGGCAGATCAGTTGGTACACGGACTCAAGTATGTCTGTGATATGGCTTTGGACACAGCCCCCTTGTTGTCAAAGTTGTCGGTGTCCTCTGTGGTCATTCGCTGGTTGCTCTGGCTTAAGTGCTGGTCAGCCGACCAAACATCTAAGAAGGCTCTGGCGGATCTGCCTTTTCAGGGTGAGCAACTTTTCAGGGCCACCCTGGATGATATTATCAAGAACCTTACTGGAGGAAAGAGCACCTTCCTCCCTGAGGCCAAGGCAGGCAAGGAGCCCTGTCGTAGACAGGGTCCCTCCTTCTCTGCTCAGAAGCGACTTTTTCGTCCTCCCCACACTGCAGGCAAAGGTTCCCAGCCCGCCATGTCTTCCGCGGGCGGGCCGAAGTGGCCCTGGCAGCAGAAGCTGAAGAAGTCGGTGGACAAGTCCTCTTCCGCATGAAGGTTTGCCCCCGCCCGCTTCTCGGGTGAAGGGTCGCCTTCGTTGGTTTGCAGATCGGTGGACCTCCCGTCTGTCTGACCTCTGGGTCCACGAGCTAATCTCGTCAGGGTACAAAATAGAATTTCGTACCTACCCCCCGAACAGATTTTTTCTTTCAAACCTGCATCTCCCGTCCCTCCGTCGACAGGCCTTGCTGGGGGCGGTGCAGGATTTGCTCCTCCAAGGGGTCATTGTTCCGGTGCCAGTTGCGGAGAGGTTTCAGGGTTTTTATTCGAATCTGTTCGTGGTCCCGAAGAAGGAAGGGGCTCGGCCGATCTTGGACCTCAAGGCACTCAACCAGTTTGTGCGGGTGTGCAAGTTCCGGATGGAATCTGTTCGATCGGTGGTGGCTGCACTTCATCAGGGAGATTATCTTGCTTCCCTCGACATCAAGGATGTGTACTTGCATGTCCCCATCTGGGAACGGCACCAATGCGTTTTGCGGTTGGGGATGAGCACTACCAGTTTGTGGCACTGCCGTTCGGCCTGGTATCTGCTCCTCTGGTTTTCACCAAACTGTTTGCTCCAATCCTGGCCCTCTTGAGACAGAGGGGGATTGCGGTGGTGGGGTACCTTGACGATCTCCTCCTGCATGCGGAGTCGGCCTCGGCTCTGAGGGACAACGTACTTATCACCATACAGATGCTGCGGGAGTTTGGCTGGGAGCATAATCTCCAGAAGTCAGTGCTTTTCCCGACCCAACGCCTGGAGTATCTAGGCCTGATTCTCGACTCGGACCAGGCAAAGGTCTTTCTCCCTCCGACCAAGCTTCAAGCTTCGGACCCTGCACTTGGCGGTCTGGCTACTGTTGTCCCAAGAGTGGTTATCCCTGCGGACTTGCATGCAAGTTCTGGGTCTCAGGGTATCCACATTTGAGGTGGTCCCGTACGCCCAGTGTCACACACGGGTTCTGCAGAGGCAGATTCTGACCAAGTGGGACAAATCCCCATTGTCGCTGGACCAAAGTATCCGTGTGAATCGGCAGACCAGGGACTCGCTTCTCTGGTGGCTTCGGGCTCCGGCTCTTCGGCTCGGGAAGACTTTTCTTCCTCTCCACTGGACGGTAATTACAATGGATGCCAGTCTTTCCAGCTGGAAGTTCTGGGGCTGTTGACTGCCCAGAGCTGATGGGCGGCGGATTAATCTCTTCCACCGATCAACGTACTGGAGCTCTGTGCGATCAGGTTGTGTCTGTCTTTTTGGACGGAGTGGCTACGTGGGGGTCCAATCAGAGTCCAGTCGGACAACTCCACTGCGGTGGCTTATGAGAACCACCAGGGAGGGACAAGAAGTGTGGCAGCAGCGCGGGAGGCTTCTCTCATCCTCCGGTGGGCCAAACTTCACGTGCCAGCTCTCTCCGCCGTTTACATTCCGGGCGTAGAAAATTGGCAGGCAGACTACCTCAGCCGGCAGATGCTGAACCAGGGGGAGTAGTCCCTACATCCAGAGACGTTCTAGCAGATTTGCCTTCGGTGGGGTACACTGGATGTGGACCTTCTGGCATCCCGACTCAATCGGAAGGTGCAGAATTTCGTGAGCAAGATTTGAGACCCACTGGCGGATGCGTCGGACGCTCTGGTGGCGCCATGGGGTCGGTATCAGCACATTTATGCCTTTCCCCCTTCTCTAGCTACTGCCTCGTCTGCTGCGCAGGATGGAGCACGAAGGGAGCACGGTCATTCTAATTGCTCCAGATTGGCCGCGGTGCCCCTGGTACACCCACGTGGTGCGAATGATTGTGGACGTTCCCTGGTGGCTCCCATTACTGTCTCAGGGTCCCATTTTGCATCCTGCTTTACCCTCGCTGGCTTTGATGGCCTGGCAATTGAGAGCCAGGTGCTGAGAGACATCCGTAATCCCTACTATGATAAAGGCTCGCAAGTCCACTTCCCGGAAGATTTATCATTACACTTGGAAGGCTTACATCTCCTGGCGCGAGAGTGAGGGGTGGCCTCCCTGATCTTATTTGATTGCTAGGATTCTGGCATTCCTGCAGCATGGAGTGGATCAGAAGTTATTGTTAAGCATGATCAAAGGTCAAATCTCTGCACTGGCAGTCTTTTTTCAGCTACCGTTGGCCACTCACTCGTTGGTACGTACCTTTGTCCAGGGGGTTCGTCATGTGGCTCCCCAGGTACGCTCCCCTCTGGCGCCATGGGACCTTAATCTTGTCCTTTCAGTGCTTCAGAAACCTCCCTTTGAGAACATTAGAGAGGTTCCGTTGCTAAAGCTATCTCAAGAGGTTTCCCTCTTGGTGGCCATCACTTCCACCCAATGGGTTTCAGAACTGGCAGCTTTGTCGTGCAGGTCCCTGTATTTAGTTCTGCACAGGGATAAGGCGGTCCTGCGTCCATTGCCTTTGTTTCTTCCGAACATCTGTACACACCTTCACCAAGTTTTACAAGGTTGACGTTTGGGCATCCTCTGATGCTTCCTTTGGCCGCAAGGTTTTGCAGGCGGCTGTCTGAAGTTCCCCTTGGGGGGTTTTGTCTTTGGGACGCCCTGAAGGTCAAGATCAAGAAGTACTGTGTCCGTCAATGAATGATAGAGAAAACAGTATTTTTTTCTACTTACCGTAAAATCCCTTTCTCTGAGTTCATTGACGGACACAGCACCCACTCCTCCTGTTTTGTATTTGAAGTTGGTACTGCTTGTTGAGAACTGAGCTATCTGTTGCAGGGTGCAGGGTTACTACCAGTGAGGACTGCCCCTGGGCAGTGCTGTGCTTGTCTTTTTTCTGCCTAGTCCTACTCCTGAAGGTGGCGATATAACCCGAAGGTCAAGATCAGGAAGTGCTGTGTACGTCAAAGAACTCGGTAAGAAGGAATTTTACATTAAGTAGAAAAAAATCCCGTTATTTCATAATGAGCTAGTATGCAATGCATACTAGCTCGTTATGCCTTTGTCTTGCAGGGTTTTTTTTCCTTTGTTTTTTTTTTGAGGTTTACAACCTCTTTAATCTCCTCTTCTCAAGAGATAATATGTCATAGCTGAGCTCCTCCTCTTATCAATTTGGCTGCCCCTCTCACTTTCTCCAGTTCCCCTTATTGTGAACTGGTGCCCATCACTGAACAGCATATTCCAGCATAGTGCTTGTGCAGAGTCATTTGCCACTCTCTATGCTGTAAAATACCTGGTTGATCATGCCTGTTCCTGTGTCCCCCTGTTTGTGCTAACCATGGTAATCATGGCTGCTGATCCATGATACCATGGTCCGTTTACATGCCTTCGTCAACCCATAGTCTCTCCCTGTCCCCCTTCCTCCCTGCCTGTCTGCTATTGAGTCAGTGGCAATCTGCTCCCCACTCCTCCCCTCCCCTACTACTGCTATTCTGTGTAAAATAAATCTGCCTGATTACTAGAATCCCCTCTCTTATATGAAGCTATGTTGCACAGTGTCTTAGTTTTATAAAAATTTTGCAGCTCAATACCTTATTGCACAGCACCGCTGTGCAGTCACATGACTGCCTGCTGCTCTCCTCCTGGGTGGCGTCAGAGGGGAATTTCAGCCTCTCCCGCTGTAGTCCTCAGATCAGGGAAGGACAGTTGCAGAGCGGCACTCTGAAATAAGGTATTGTGCTGCATCATTTTTATAAAACAAAGACACTGTGCAACATAGCTTCATATAACAGAGGGGATTCTACTAATTAGACAGAGTGACTTTACAACCACTTTGAGTCTATGAACTGCCAGAACACCTAGATCCTCCTACACCAGTGATTTCCCCTAGTTGTTCTCCTAGTATGATTGATGCATGCATGTTTTTAGCCCCCAAGTGCACAACTATACATTTATCAGCATTAAAAGAGAAGTATGAGATTTTTTTTTTTTTTCGAATCATACTTACCTAGCTGGATGCAGCATTGGTCCCCTGCCGGCTCTAACACTGAGAACCAAGTGATCAAACACCACTGATTGCTCTGTTCTCACAGCTCCCTGAGCAGAGAGCTGCTGATTGTCGGTCAGCAGCTCTGTGAAGGAGCAGGAGTGGCCAGCTCAGGCTCTCAGAGGCTCCCTGAGGGGCTGAGCCAGTCCAGGCATGTGGGAGGATCCCGACTTCATTGTCGCGATCTTGGCTGAGCCTGGACTGGCTCTGTGATGTCAGCAGACAGAGGATTTCAGCCCGCTGTCTGCTGAAAATGGGTCATCCATGGGAGAAGTACAGCCAAATGAGCTTTGGCTGTACTTCTCATTTTAAGGGCCAGTTCACACCACATGTAATCCAGTGCATTTTTTATTCTGCATCAAAAACACATGGACAGTAGCTTACATGGATTCCAATGGCAAAGTGTATGCAATGAAAGTGCGTTTAACTGGTTCCCCACCGCGCGCCGTCTTTTCACGGCGGTAGTCGGGGAGCCCTGCGCGAATCGCCGTAATAAGCGGCGATCTGCATTTGGCCACCAGGGGGCGCGCGCGCACCCGCTGCACTCCTGGGGAGTGTGCCCGCGGCTCGGGCGGACCCGATGTCCGCCGCGAGCCGCAATGAGCGGCCACAGGGAAAGAACGGGGAACCGCCGATGTAAACACGGCGGTTCCCCGCTCTGTCAGTGGGGCATGAGAGATCTACTGATCCCTGTCACTGGGATCAGTTAGATCTCTCATGCCCATGGTAGCCCAACCCCCCCACAGTAAGAACACACCCAGGGAACACAGTTAACCCCTAGCTCTCCCCCTGCAGGTTAACCCCTTCACTGCCAATGACATTTATACAGTAATCAGTGGACATTTAAATTTCTGATCGCTGAATAAATGTCATTGGTCCCAAAAAAGTGTCAAAAATGTTCCGACATGTCTGCCCCAATATCGCATTACCGCTAAAAATCGCAGATCGCCGCCATTACTAGTAAAAAAAATAAAAAATAAAAACCCCAGAAATGAATTCTCACCATCCGTAAACGCGGCCACTTTTGCACAAACCAATCAATAAACGCCAATTGCAATTTTTTTTATTGCAAATATGAGGAATTATATAAATCGGCCAAAAACGGTGAAAAAAAATGTTTTTTTATATTTTTTTTTAATTTGAATTTTAGCAAAAAGTAAGAAATTTGGGTTTTTTTGCAAAATGGTCGCTCTTCTTTTGTTTATAGCGGCGATCAGAAATGACGCAGAGGCGATCAAATACCACCAAAAGAAAACTCTATTTGTGGGAAAAAAAGGACGCAAATTTTGTTTGGGTACAATGCCGCATGACCGCGCAATTGTCAGTTAAAGCGACGCAGCGCCGAATCGCAAAAAGTGCTCTGGTCCTAAAGTGGGAAATTCTTCCTGGGCTGAAGTGGTTAAGTACAAACGTAGAACATGCTGCATTTTTTCTGTAAGTAGCTGTTCTGGTACGCTTCAAAAAGCACCAAAAACACTGGAGTGGAATGCATTACACATTTCATTGCCATAGTTTTATCTCCATTTTCCTGCAGTAGTAGTTTCACATTCTGTTCAGTTATGACGTGTGGCTGTTACTCACCTATGCTAACCTAGAATACTGGAATGGAGGGGCAGGAAGTGCATTTGCACTAAATGAAAAAGGTATTTTCAAGAACTTTTTGGGGGTTTTAAAATCATTTTCATATAAGTCACTTTCAAATAAGTTTAATTTAAGCTAATATATCTAAAAAATATGTTTTTTGATTTCTCTAATGAAATATTATTTCTCATTTAGATGTCAATGAGCTGAAAGTGTTTGTTGACCTGGCCTCCATTTCCGCTGGAGAGAATGATATGGATGTAGACCGTGTTGCATGCTTCCATGATGCGGTGCTAGGGTATTCAACATTGCTGTATGATTTGAAGCCTACATTTGGATTTGACAGCTTTATGGCATGCCTCAAAAAATTATGGAATGCCTTAAAAAGTGACCCAAAACTTCCAGAAAAGTTGGTAAGTCAACTGAGCATATTTGATCACATTAATTGCTTTGATTTGTATGTAAAAAAACATTGTGTAATAATTTAAAAAAAGAAACATGTTTCAGTGTATAATTTTTAATTATACATATAGTTACATAGTTAGTGAGGTTGAAAAAAGACACGAGTCCATCAAGTTCAACCCATGTGTGTGCTTTCATGTCAGTATTACATTGTATATCCCTCAAATGCTTTGGTCGCTTAGGTGTGCATCTAGTAGTTTTTTGAATGTATCTACACTCCCGGCAGAGACCACAGCTTGTGGAAGACCAGAGGACCAGGCGGGATAGAAGGAAGGGTTACGCAAGTAGCAGAGAAGTGGGTTGTGAGGGGACTGTAGTTTGTATTTAAACTTAAGCCTGTCCCGTATGTGAAGGGATTGCTTAGTAATAGGGTTGCATATAGGTTTACGGTCAGCGGGACGTAGCCATAGAAGGTTGGCTACTGAAAGAGGGTCACAGTCTGTGGATTCAATAGAGACCCATAGTGGTGTTTCTTTCGCGGCGTGGTACTTTGTCAGTATTGCTAGCTGAGCTGCTTGGTAGTATTTGGAATAGAGCGGAAGGCCTAGGCCTCCTTGCAATTTCGGAAGGTGGAGTTCATTTTTGGAGACTCTGGGCCTAGTTGTGCCCCATACAAATTTAAGGGTTCTACGTTGGATAATGCGTAGGAAGTGGGCAGGGACGGGTGTGGGTAGTACTCTAAATAGGTACAATAGCTTCGGAAGAATGACCATTTTCGTAGCAGTAATCCTACCTAGCCAAGAGAGGGGTAGGGAGGTCCAGGAGAGTAGTAGTCTCTTGAGATACTGAAGCATGGGAGGGTAATTGGCTGAATAAAGGTTTGTGGGATCAGGGGTGAGTTTAATGCCCAGGTAAGGTAAAGAATTTGTCACCCAATTAAAGGGGAAGGTCACTTGTAGTTGGGATTGTAGGGTATAGGGCATTGTAATGTTAAGAAATTTGGATTTAGATGGATTGACCACTAGCCCAGAGATAGAAGCAAATTGCGAAAGGTTAGCCATAAGGTTGGGAAGAGTGACATGTGGAGATGTGAGGAAAAGCAGTACATCGTCTGCAAAGAGGCAGAGTTTGTGTTCGTGACCTGCAATTTCCAATCCTTTGATGTTCACATTTTCGCGTATCTGCTGGGCTAGTGGTTCTATGGCCATGGCGAATAATAGTGGTGAGAGGGGGCATCCCTGACGTGTACCTTTTTGAATAGGGAAAGGGTCTGAGGAATGACCAGCATATGTAACATGTGCGGACGGGTCAGAATAAAGAGAGAAGACCCACTGTAGAAAGTGTGGGCCAAAGCCCCATTTTTCTAAAACTGCCCGGAGATAAGACCATGAAAGGCTGTCAAATGCCTTCTTTATGTCAAGTGAGAGGAGACACATGGGTATTTTACGTGTCCGGGCTAAGTGAGTCAGGAGAACCGTCCTGCGCACATTGTCTGCTGCTTGCCTAGAGGGCATGAAGCCCACTTGATCTCTGTGTATTAGGGAGCCGATGAAAGTATTGAGATGGGTTGCAAGGATTTTGGCGAGTAATTTGATATCATTGTTTAGTATTGATATTGGTCGAAAATTAGACCAGGAGGTATTGTATGTTTGAGGTTTGGGGATCATGGAGATGGAGGCTCTTAGAGAGTCCGGTCGAAATGTTGCATTCTGGAGGATGGAATTCAGGGCTTTGGTAAGGGCAGGGGATAGGATATGCATGTATTGTTTGTAATAAGCAGCTGTAAAGCCGTCTGGGCCTGGGCGCTTTTTGTTTTTCAATGATTGGATCGCATTATGTACCTCATCTTCTGTGATATGTTGCTCAAGGGTAGTGCGGTGCTCGGGGGAGAGAGCAGGGAGGTTAATGGAGCTTAGAAAATCATGGATTTTAGAGGAAGTATCCGCAGTGGAGGGGGACGAGTAAAGCTCAGCCAGGCGCGTACGAAAGAGGTTTAAAATTTTGACTGGATTACTAGTGAAGGAGTTGGGGGCATTCTTAAGCCGGATGGGTTTGTAGGGTTTCTCCAGGTTTCTAAGAGATAGAGCAAGGAAGGTGTCCGGTTTGTTGGCTTTCATATAAAAGCGGTGATGTGAACGGTGAAGCGCCTTCTCAGCAGCTTCAGTCATAAAGAGATCTAGTTCAAGTTTAGCTTTGTCTAATCTGGTTTTATTAGTAGGGGTGGGTGAGGATTGAAAGGTTTCAAGAGTGAATTCTTGCTCCAAGGAGATGAATTTGCTTTGACGCTCCTTTTTCCTGCATGTAGCTATACTTATTAGGGTTCCTCGAAGGACTGGCTTGTGGGCTTCCCAGACCAGGAGGGGAGTAATGTCTGATGTGGAATTTAGAGCGAAGTATTCCTTAAGGGATGTTTCTATCTCAAGGGCATGGGATGGGTGCGAGAGAAGGGAGTCATTGAGTGACCACGGTCTCCTGCTTTGAGAAGGGAGTAATGATGAGAGGGTGGTTAAAGTAGCATTATGGTCAGACCACGGGATGGGGACTAGTAGAGATGAAGAAATTTGGGGAAGGGTGCCTACTGTGGTGAGAATATTGTCTATACGTGAGAACGTGTTATGGGGATGCGAGAAATAGGTGAATTGCTTTTTTAGGGGGTTCATTTCCCGCCATGTGTCTACTAGGGAGTGCTTGGCCAGGAGTTGTTGGAAGGTGAGCTTGCGAGGAGAGGTTTGTGGGGCATAAGGGGACTTATCAAGGATAGGAAGGAGAACCTGGTTGGAATCTCCTCCTATGAGGGTGGTGCCCATTTTATGCGTGTCTAGGGTTTTGAAGAAGTGGGAGAGGAATGGGGTAGGGGATTGATTCGGAGCATAGTAAGAGGCCACTGTTACTGGCTTGTCAATTAAGTGGCCTGTCAGTATAAGGTATCTACTTTCAGGGTCTTGAATTGCTCGCTTTAATGAAAAGGGGGTGGATTTGTGGAAGGCTATTAAAACGCCTCTTTTTTTGGAATTGGCTGAAGCGGTGTAAAACTGAGGGTAGGAAGGACTCAAAAATTTTGGGGATTGTTGTGCTGAAAAGTGAGTTTCCTGAATGCACACGATGTGTGCTTTAAGTGAGGCATATGTGCGAAAGGCTTTTCGCCGTTTGTTAGGGGAGTTGAGTCCTTGGGCGTTGTGGGAGAAAAAATTGAGGTTAGCCATGTGGTATGGGTGGTGTGGTGACTGGTAAATAAGTGTTACTTACTGCGTCCTGCGATCTCCGTCTGACATAGGGGAGTAGGTAGGGAATGAGAGGGAGGGCTGAAACATAGAAAAACAGGGAAAGGTTAAAATAACAGAGAGAAAAAGAACAACGTGTAGTACCCCTTGAGGGATCTTGTGGGATCTCTCGGAGGGGGGACATGTTGCCCGGGGAGTCCCAAATATTGGGAGTCGCTGGGCAAGTGGAGGTGCTGCAGTGACATGCAGCCCGGAGGTCCAGACAAGGCTAAATTTAACATTTAACATTCTGAAACGAGCCATTGCGGTATCAAAAGGTGACTGTAAACATCACATAGCTAAAACAGGAATAAGAAAAAAACAAAAACAAAAACTAGGGCCGAGATGAGAGAAAAAACAAAAGTTGATCTCGGCTGATGAGTTAACTGGTCTATTGTCAAATAACCTAAACGGCAGAGCTTATGGTTATGTTCTATTCACATGTTCCTCCCTGGTGGTTATCTGACAAAAACACTAGGGGGTTTGTGATGGGGCAGCTCATGATGAGATGAGGATCAGATCACTTCTGGAATCAGGGGTTCGGGACATGTGAAAAGACCAAACCTCAAATAGTTTTGGTTTGCTGTATCTGTAGGGGTAGAATGATTAATTGCAATTATAGGCCTGAGAGTTCCTTGTATGCTGGAGATTCGCTTGGTGGGGGTGCAAATTGCAACCATTTGGTTGTAAAGAAGCAGTCAAAGAGGGAGTGGTCTGATGACCTGAGTCAGTTGTAAAGGGCCTTGAGGCAAGGGTTCTTGATGTGCCATTTCAAGTGGTATGGTGTGGAGGTCAGACAAACTGGGAGTAGATCCAAAGGGCTTGAGATTGTGCAATGTGGCATAGAAATTGATCAGTCCATGGAGTCCTCCATGTCACGAGAGACAGGCGTCGTTCTGATCCGTTTTGAGGATGAAGGGGTTGAATGCGGTGCTTTTGTGGGAGAGCAGGAGGGCGAACGTCTGCGGGTGGTTTGGGATGAAGTGGAGGCGCTAGGATCCAAATGCAGTTTACAAAGACAGTCTTGTAGCTCTTCTGCAGTTTTACAGGAATACTTCTGGCTACGATAGGTAAATCGCAGAGCAAAGGGGAAGTTCCAAGAGTATGTTATCTAGTGTTGTTGTAGTACTTGTAAGTGGGGTTTAAAGATGCGGCGTCTGACAATCGTGGCATGGGAGAGATCTGCAAACAGTTGATATTGATGATTCTGGAATGTAAGCGATTCCTTGTGTCTGGCGGCTTGTTGCAGCTGCTCCTTTGTGCGATAATAATGCAATTTGACCACGATATCTCGTGGTGGTCCGTTCTGTTTGTGGGGGGCGAGTGTCCTATGGACACGGTCCAATTCCAGGCGTTCTATGGGGATAGAAGGGGCTAGCTCTTGGAAGAGTGCGGTGACTGTGGACTGTAAGTCCTCTACAGATTCAGGGATGCCTCTTATGCGAAGGTTCGATCGCCTAGAGCGGTTCTCAAAATCCTCTAATTGGGACTGTAATGTGAGGTTCTCCTCTCTAAGCACTTCCATGTCATTAGATTGGGTTGCAAGCTGTTGTTCAAGGTCATCCACTCTTTGCTCCAGATCTGAGGTGCGCTGACCCAGCTCCCTGATTTCTTTTGTTAGCTGTTCAGTAATACGGTCTGAGGTGTGCTGCAAAGCACGGTGCAGCATCTTCTCAAATTGTCTGAGGATGTCTGGTTGTGAGTCACCTGGGAGAGGAGCTGCTAGGGAGTCTGTGTCTGACTCACCTTCATCTGGGTGGTGGAGGCGAGGAAGCCTCGGAGAGCGCGGCGTGGAGGCCTTGGATGTGTTAGGCGGCACCATCTTGCCGGAGACCCGAGCCAGGGCCTCGCTTATATTTTTTGTCTGGATTTTCGGCTTGGAGCCTGTTGCAACCATCCCGGTCGTAGCGCGATGGTCCTGGGGCTTAAGGAAGCAGCGGGGCGCTATTTAGGGCGTTGTGCAGTGTCTGGCTCGGAGCGGAGAGCCTTCGGATCCTCCGGGCTGAGCGGAGCTCTAAAGCGGCATGTCCGTCCGCTCGGCTTCGCGCATGCGCACCCCCCCTGCAGCCAGTTTTCAATCCAGGTACTCACCCTTTGATCCATGTTGAGGGACCTTAGTTTGTACAGTAAACATTTATGGGGAACTGTATCAAATGCTTTTGCAAAATCCAGGTACACCATGTCTACAGGCCTTCCTTTATCTAGCTCACCTCCTCGTAGAAGGTTAATAGATTGGTTTGGCAAGAACGATTCTTCATGAACCCATGTTGATTACCGCTAATGATACTGTTCTCATTACAATAATCATGTATCTAATCCCTTATTATTCCCTCCAAGAGCTTGCATATTATTGATGTTAAGCTAACTGGTCTGTAATTCCCAGGGATATATCTTGGTCCTTTTTTATATATTGGTACCACATTGGCTTTCCTCCAGTCAGCTGGTATCATACCAGTCAGAAAACTGCTCTTAAAGATTAGGTACAAGGGCCTGGCAATAACTTGGCTAAGTTCCTTAAGGACCCTTGGGTGTAAGCCATCTGGGCCCGGTGACTTATTGGTGTTCAGTTTTTCAAGCCTATTCCTGATTTCACCCTCGGTCAGCCACAGGGGTGCTTCCTGTGATGTGTCATGAGGACCAGCATTGTAGTTCTGAATAATTGATCCCCCCCCCATTTCCTTTGTGAATACTGAGGAGAAAAATGAGTTCAACACCTTTGCCATTTCTCCATCCTCTGTAACCAAAATACCTTCATCATTCTTTATTGGGCCAATATGATCTGACCCCCCTCTCTTACTATTTATATACTTAAATCATTTTTTGGGATTCTTTTTACTTTCCTCAGCTATGTGTCTTTCATGTTCGATCTTAGCTGCTCTGATTGCCCCTTTGCATTCCTTATTGCGTGTTTTATAGTACTGAAAATCTGACTGAGATCCCTCCTCCTTGTATTTTTTGAAGGCCTTCTTTTTTGCTTTTATGTGTTACTTTATGTCGGCATTAAGCCATCCTGGTTTTTGATTAGCTCTTTTAATTTTATTTCCTGTTGGGATACACTGGCTAATACCTTTGTTTAGTGTGTTCTTGAAACACTCCCATTTTTCCTCCGCATTCATTGTTCCTAGAATTTTATCCCAGTTAACATCTTCCAGCAAGGAGCGTAGTTTCTGGAAGTTGGCTCTTTTAAAATTCAGTGTCTTTGTATTCCCCTTGCGTTTCCTATTTGTGTAATTTATGCTAAAACTAATTGTCCTGTGATCGCTATTTCCTAGATTGCCCCTTCCACGTCTGTGATCAGGTCTGTGTTGTTGG
>BLSH010171092.1:265000-285037 GCA_018402905.1 Glandirana rugosa
CGACCCTCCCCGACCCCTTCTGGGCCGACAGTACCACGTACAACCGTGGTTACTGTTTCAATCTCCATCCACCTCCCCCCCGTTGCCTAGTTTAAAAGCCCCTCTAACTTTTCGGCCATCCTCATTCCCAGCCGGTCTGCACCTTCCCCATTCAGGTGCAGCCCATCCTTCCTATAGAGCTCGTAATCGATTGAGAAATCAGCCCAGTTCTCCAGGAACCCAAAACCCTCCTTTCTACACCAGCTCCTCAGCCACTTGTTAACTTCCCTAATCTCCCGCAGCCTCTCTGGTGTGGCTCGAGGTACCGGTAGTATTTCTGAGAATACTACCTTGGAGGTCCTAATCTTCAACTTTGCTCCTAGGTCCCTGAAGTCTTTTTTTGGACACTCCACCTACCTCTAACTTTGTCATTGGTGCCAACATGCACCATGACAGCCGGGTCTTCCCCAGCCCCTCCCAGCAATCTGTCCACCCGATCCGTGATGTCCCGAACCCGAGCGCCCGGTAAACAGTTTACAGTTCGGTTCTTCAGGTCTTTGTGACAGATTGGCCTCTCTGTGTTTCTAAGAATCGAGTCCCCCATCACCACAATCTGCCTTACCTTTCGCCTGACTTCCTCCCCACCCTCGCTGGAGGAGTTACTCCCCTGGCAGCTAGGGGCGCCACTCTGCTCCAGCAATGCTGGTTCCTGGCTGGTTTCCGCAATATCACACAAGGTGGTGTACCTATTGGGATGCTCCAGTCCAGGATCAGCCTCCCTGACTCTTTCCCTTCTACCCTTCCTAACTGTCACCCATCTACTCTGTTCTGGTGCCTGCGCCTCTGTGTCTCCACCCGCCTCTGTGCTGGCCCCTGCCGGCACCTGCCAAGTACGATCCCAACTCTCCTTAAGTATGGAGAGTCGTCTCAGTGTTGACAGTTGCTTCCTTAGATTCAGAACCTGGGCTTCCAGGGAAACAACGCTCTTACATTTTGTACAGCAGTATTCGCCCTTGATCTCATGATCAAGGAACGCATACATGTGACAAGATGTACAGCGAAACGCTTCTCCACACCCGCTGGGCATTGTACCTGTTGATTTAGTGGGGACTGGGAATTATGCCCTAGCCAATTAACTAACTGCTGGCTGCCTGTCGCTAATACTCACAGTACACGGTACTCACAGCGCTTAGTACTCACTCCACACTCGGGTACTCACACTATATTACTCAGGTACTCACCTGATACCCTGGTACTTGCTATGCACCGGTACTCCCTATACCCAGTGTTTCGCCTAATATTTTGGTACTCACAATATTCCCACACTCAGGTCCCCCCAACACTCAGGTACTCCCGACACTCAGGTACTCCCCAGTATTCAGGTACTCTCAAATACTCAGGTACACCCAACACTCAGGTACCCCCAATACTCAGGTACTCCCAACACTCAGGTACCCCCAATATTCCCAATACTCAGGTACTCTCCAATACTCAGGTACCCCCAATATTCCCAATACTCAGGTACTCTCCAATACTCAGCTACTCTCCAATACTCAGGTACTCTCCAATACTCAGGTACTCTCCAGTACCCCCAAAGTTCCCAATACTCAGGTACTCTCAATTACTCAGGTATTCTCAATTACTCAGGTACTCTCAAATACTCAGGTACTCTCAAATACCCCCAATATTCAGGTACACTCAATTACTCAGGTACTTCTCCAATGCTCAGGTACTCTCAATTACTCAGGTACTCTCAATTACTCAGGTTCTCTCAATTACTCAGGTACTCTCCAAAACTCGGGTCTCACAGTCAGTCGTTTATTAGGAGTTGTGTCTCCCTGCTTAGCCTCTGTAATCTGACACTCTGCAGCTCGTCAGTCTCTGCTTTTAGCCTCCCCCCCCTCCTGCCTCCATCACACAGTGCGATCTGCACTCACCACTGCCTCTCCTTGTCAGTCTTCCACCGGTCCCCCACCACTTCCCCTCTGCCTGTCTTGCTCTGAGCCGCCCGCCTGCCTCTTCCTTCGGTCGGGGGGGGGGTCGAAAGTGCCCTCTACCACTGTCTCTCCCGTCGCCTTCTCTCTGCCTGGCTGAGCTCCGAGCCGCCCGCCTGCCTCCTCCTTCGGTCCGGGGGGGGGGGGTCGAAAGTGCCCTCTACCTGTGCCTCTCCCGCCGCCTTCCGATCTCCGGGGGGGGGGGGGGTGGTGATGTCGGGTTGAGCCCGCAGCTCCCACACGCAAGCTGTCCCACGCTGACACTCTGCACTGCTCTTCGCGCCAAGAATCTGCAACAGCTCAGCAGCACCACCAGCTGGCCACAGTGTTTAGCACCAAACACAAACAAACATACTTACACATTACAAGCAGCGGGTCTGTTTCTTGGCAAGTTAGGTCTACACAACTGTAGTGTTTTACTACTGCTTCTCACAATGAGACTCGATTGGTCTGCTGACCCACTAAATACAATGCACTTCCTGTGTGGATATTATTTTATTACAGCTGTTATTGAGGAGTCAAGCTTGGCCATACATGGATCGAAATTTGTCTGGTTCAGCTGCGACTGGCCGAATTTCGATCCATGTGTGGTCACTGTGGTTGAAAAGAAGTTGATCTATGGACTGACTTCTGTTCATATGCCATGCTGGTATTTTCTGACTCAATCAGCACTGCAGGCTATAGACTGCAACGCTGATGTGTGTATTCTGATAGCGGGGGAGTCTACCCACTGTCAGAATACAATGACACAGCAGGGAGGATTCCTGCATTCACATCAAGCGTGTAAATGGGGGGGTCTGGTTGAATGAAAAAACTGACCCATGTATGGCCAGCGTCATTATAGTAACCATTCTAATTTGCCTCTATTGGCTGGTGTTAGTATAACAAGTGCTGGTGTCCAGGAGAGCAGGTATGACCAGTGTGGGGGTTAGCTCAATGGGGATCACTTTCCCTGGGAAAAAGGTAGTCCAAATGGCAGGTTTTTCATAAAAGCTGACTTGTAGCCAGTTTTATTTTAAAAGGTTGCATGAAAAATCAAACAATCAATACAGAAAATAAATCCTTGCCATCAAGGCTCTTGCTAAACATTTCCAGGTTTCCTAACTCAGAGGTGAAGAGCTTCTCCCAGTCACCCACAAAACAATGATAATGCAAACCTTTTGTTTCAGTCACAAAGCAAAACTTCAGTTCAGCAGCTCTCTCGGGTTTTTGGCTTCCTTAGTCCCAGGCCAGAGCAAATCTTTGCTCTACTCCTGCTAATTTATACCACCTGTTGGTGGACACAAGTGGACCAACCAGACAATGGACACAGGAAAGGGTATCTGCATTATTCTTGAGTTTCCCAGCTCCATGTTCCACTGTGAACTTGAATCCTTGCAGAGCAATGAACCACCTTGTCACATGACTGTTTTTGTCCTTGTTATCACACATCCATTTAAGAGGGGCATGATCAGTGACTAGTTTGAATGGTCTCCCCAACAGGTAATTTTTCAGGGCCTCTAAGGTCCATTTGATAGCTAAAAATTCCTTCTCAACAATGGCGTCGTTTTTCTCATATCTGTTAAGCTTCCTGCTCAGGTAGACGACCAGGTGCTCCTCACCATCTCTGATTTGGGACATTACAGCACCCAGTCCCACATCACAAGCGTATGTCTGCACCACAAACTCCTTTGTGAAATGTGGGGTCACGAGCACTGGTTGTGCACAAAGGTCTTCTCTGTCTCAGGATTCCACTTTATCATGACTGACTCTCTAATCTTCGTCAGATCTGTCAGTGGGGCTGCAATGGTGGAAAAATTGGGTATAAAATGCCTGTAGTACCCTGTGATCCCCAGAAACTTGCTTTTTATTTATAGGTTGGGGCCATTTTTGAACCTCCTCAATCTTCTTGACCTGAGGCTTAATCAGCCCTCGACCAATAATGTAGCCAAGGTATTTGGCTTCCTCCAAGCCTATGGCACGCTTTTTGGGGTTGGCAGTGAGTCCTATTTTCCTAAGGGAATCTACTACTGCTTGTACCCGGGGCAAATGAGATTCCCAATCTGAACTGCGGATGACTACATCGTCAAAATGGTTGGCTGCGTATTGGTGATGTGGTCTCAGTGTCTTGTCCATCATTCTCTGGAATGAGGCAGGAGCACCATGCAAACCAAAAGGCATCCGCTTATATTGGAATTGACCCCTCAGGAGTAGAAAAGGCAGTCTTCTCTTTTGCAGACTCCATTAGGGGTATCTGCCAATAACCTTTAGTTAGGTGTAAAGTAGTTATGTACAATATGTCAACAAGCTCGTAGACCCGAGGCATTGGGTACGCATAGAATTTGGACACGCTATTCAACTTCCTGAAATCATTACAAAACCTTATAGTGCCACCTGGCTTCGGACAAACACTATGGGACTTGACCAGTCACTGTGGGACTCCTCTATAACGTCCAACTAACTCATGTTCTTTATTTCATTTGCCACTGCTTCGCACCTAGCCTCGGGTATTCTATAGGGCTTTACATTTACGCGGACACTTGGTTCTGTGATTATGTCATGCTGTATAACTGTGGTCAGTCCGGATAAAAGAGAAAAAGTCTCTATTTTTACTCACAAACTCTTTAATGTCCTTTTGTTGGGCCACTGACAAGGTTTCAGTTATGGAACATGACCATGTCCTTTTGGGGAGTTGGCACTGCCATTAAAGTCTCTCTGTCCTTCCAAGGTTTCAAGAGATTAACCTGATATATTTGCTCTGGTTTCCTTTTCCCTGGCTGGTAAACTTTGTAGATTACTTCCCCTACTCTTTCCGTAATTTCAAAGGGAACCTGCCACTTTGCTAGGAATTTGCTCTCAAATGTGGGGACTAGCACTCTATCTCCAGGTTTGAAGGTCCGGGTCTTGGCACTCCAATTATAAACCCTTCTCTGGGCCTCCTGGGCTTGCTCCATATGTTCCCGTACAAGCGGCATGACAGCCTCGATTCTATCTTGCATCAGTGAGATATGCTCAATGATGCTTCTGTAAGGTGTGGTCTCTCCTCGCAAATTTTTTTTTGCGACATCTAGCAATCCCCTGGGATGGCTACTATACCGTAGTTCAAAAGGGGAATAAGCTGTAGATGCCTGAGGTACCTCTCTTAAGGCAAACATGAGGTATGGCAGCAAAAAAATCCCAATTTCTCCCATCTTTGTCCACCACCTTTTTTACATGCTTTTGAGTGTTTTGTTAAATCTCTTCACACGACCATCAGTTTTGGGATGGTAGATAGAGGTACGGAGATGGGAGATTTTGTACAACTTACACAATTCTATAGTGACTCTGGACATAAATGGTGTGCCTTGATCCATTAATACCTCTTTTGGAATACCCACACGACTAAATACCTGGGCAAGCTCTTTGGCAATAGCTTTAGCTGATGTATTATGCAAGGGAATGGCTTCAGGATACCGTGTGGCATAGTTCAATATTATCAGTATGTGCTGATGGCCCCGGGCAGACTTTACTACTGGTCCCACCAGATCCATGCCAATTCTTTTAAAAGGCACTTCAATTATCGGTAACGTTACCAGCGGACTGCGAAAATGCGATGGCTCAGAATACTGACACTCTGGGCATGACTCATAATATCTGACGTCTGCATGTAACCCAGGCCAAAATAATCTCTGGGTTATCCTCTCCTTAGTTTTTTCTATACCCAGATGTCCACCCATTATATATATATATGACCTTGGGACAAATCTAATACCATCCGGCGATAGGGTTTGGGAACCACTAGCTGCTCTACCTCCTCCTCCCCTTGCTTTACCACTTGATACAGCAAGTTATTTTTAAGAGCCAGGTAGGGAAAAGACACCCCTACATTAGGTTCAACAAGGTTGCCATCAATCATTTTAATGTTTTCTCTGGCTCTAATGAGTGTGGAGTATCTTAATCGTTCTGTACAAAAGTCATCTTTCCTGATTTCTAAGTCAGACACCACATTCTGTCCACTTTTACTATCAGAGTCAGAGATAATTCCTTGTTCATTATCCTCAAGCTCGGAGCTCTATTCTTGCTCCTCCTGCTTTCCAGCCATTACAGAAATAGGGAAAGGACCTATGCCTCCGTTGGACACGCCAACAGTTTCCCTTTCAATTTTGCAATCAAAAGGGTCCAGATGAGTTCCAGTGTTTCCTCAGCAGGGGTAGCTTTGTCCTCCTGACTCTTTTTTGTTTACCCATAAACTCCAAAAGTGTGGAAAATCTCTCCCCATTAGGACTTCATGAAGTAGTGAGGGTACCACCCCCACTGAATGTGTCATGGTGTCTCAAGGGGTATAAACTCAATCACCACAGTCTGGTAATCATGTGTGTTACCATGTATACAAATCACCCCAATAGTGCTAGGGTGTAACTTTGCAGGATTTACAAAATTACCTTTGACTAATGTCACAACACTACCAAGAATCTAGAAGAGCACTGAAATCACACACTTGTTTTTCCATGCTTCCCTGACATGACGCAGTACATGCCACCTGTGCAAAAAGAGACATGCATTTTTTCAAGCATTATCACATTGCATTGGTTCATCATTTAGAGAACAGTTAGCAGCAATATGACCTAACGCATGGCTGCGATAATATTTTGTGTTCTGTACCCAGTCTTTTAAACAGCCTCAGAGACCTCCCTGACCTATTTAACCAGTCACCAGTTCCTGAGCCCATAGTCTCATTATCTGTGGCAACAGTCTTGTAATTTTTCCCCATGCCCTTGAACCCTGTCTTACCGGATCCTCCGGGCGATTTTTCACCCCTAGAGACATTGGAGTGGGGCACGTATGGATTCAACAAGTCCTCGGCAGCAGTATATCTCTCCACCAGGTCCACCAACTGGTTTTGCAGTCTTAGGGTCCCTATGGCTCACCCACTTCCTCAAAGTGGCAGGGAGCACACATAAATAACGGTCCATGACCACACGTTCCACAATCTTATGGCCCGGCAAAGTGTCTTGTTGGTGAAATGTATCAAGTCAAACATTTGGCAGCGGGGTGGCTTGTCAGTACTGTATGACCTCCGATGGACCGGTTGAGCCCAGACTGCAATGGTGACACCCAGGCGTGCAAGCAACTCAGCTTTTAGTGTCTCATAATCCTAAGCAGCATCTGGTTCCAGGTCATAATACGCCTTTTTGGGTTATCCTGTCAGTAAGGGCGCTATCAGTCCTGCCCATTGATCTTTTTGCCATCCTTCTTGAACAGTGACTCTTTCAAAAGTTGCTAGGTAAGCTTCCACATCATCTTCAGGTGTCATCTTCTGCAGGTAATAGCTGGCATATACCATTTTCTGTTCCACCGGCAAAGGACCTGCAGACCCCTTCTTTAACTCCACCAGGGCCTCCGCAAATTGGTGATTCATCTCCTGATGGCCTGCAATGGCTTGGCAATTCGCCTCCTGCTGGGCTGCAATGGCCAGGCATTCGCCTCCCGCTGGGCTGCCGTGGCCTCTGTGACTTGGCAGTTAGTTTCCTGCTGGATTGCAATGGCCTGGCGATTCTCCTCCTGCTGCTGGCAATTTGCCTCCTGCTGTGCTGCAGTGGCCTGTGCGACCTGGCTTCTTGCTGCTGGCGATGTGCCTCCTGTTGCTGGCGATTGTTCTGATGGGTTGCAGTGGCCTGCAGCAGGGCTTTTAACACATCCTCCATCTTTCCACTTGTTCAGGAAGATACCCTCATCCTCCACCATATGTGGGGGTTAGCTCAATGGAGATCACCTTCCCTGGGAAAGTTTAGTCCAAACGGCAGGTTTTTCTTAAAAGCTGACTTGTAGCCAGTTTTATTTTAAAAGGTTGCATGAAAAATCAAACAAGCAAAACAGAAAATAAATCCTTGCCATCCAGGCTCCTACTAAACATTTCCAGGTTTCCTAACTCAGAGGTGAAGGGCTTCTCCCAGTCACCCACAAAACAAAGATAATGCAAATCTTTTGTTTCAGTCACAAAGCAAAACTTCAGTTCAGCAGCTCTCAGGTTTTTGGCTTCCTGAGTCCCAGGCCAGAGCAAACATTTGCTCTACTCTTGCTTATTTATACCACCTGTTGGTGGACACAAGTGGACAACAAAATCTGGTTCGGAACCAACCCTAATAACACCTGGACCAGATTTTGCCTTAGTTCACTAAAAATGAATGCATGCAAGGTGAAACATAACATCCATTGATCACATCGCCTTTCATAATGTCACACCAGATACAGTACATGTATTTGCACAAAGAACATTGGACTCAAAGCCAAGTGAAAATATGATTTATTAAGAACAAGTGACAATAGATATAAACTCAACATTCAGTACAAACACCCAAATACAGAAAATAAAACAAAAACCCTAGTAAACCTATGTAAAGGTGAACCTAACCAGTGGAAGTCTAACTAAAGCAAGCAAAAGCAAACCTACCTAAACTAACAACCAAGAGCAGGATCAGGCTGAGAAACAGCAGGTCAGGAATGTGCCACAATGGGGAGCAGGTACAAACAGGAGGGATCAAGATTTATAGGTAACAGGTCACCATAATTGGAAAACATGGGCACAGAGGCAAAACACTGAGGTGCTGAAAGATTAAACACAAAGCAAATTTAATATATTGTAGACTACCAATCCTTAGATGCAATAGCTGTATTCATTTTCTTTTTTTTTTTTTTAATCTGCTTTCACCTGAGGATCTGGCCAGTAATACTTCTCCTGTAATATAGTGCCTACACTCTATATGTAAGAGCAAAGGGGCAGAGTGGAAATTTGCACTGCTAAGCTGGCAGGAGGGGAGTGTTAGATGTACTAGCAGATTTAGATACACTAACAACGTGAAGCAAAAATCCAGCTCACACTGCACTGCGAAGATTTTACATAAATAAATCAAAACTGTCATTGTTATGCGTTAAATGGCTTGTCTCTACACTCTAAACTGATACATTTGCAGAAGAGCGTGTTCTGTTTAAAAACAGCAGACTTTGCCTACTGGCCTGATCACCTGGTGAAAATAAAGAAAAGAAAACGAATGCTACCATTACATCTAAGAACTCTGCAATATATAAATTGTTAATAAAACCTTGGAGGGTGCTTTGGAACAGAGTAGGGGTATATGGACAAAAAATAGATTCAAATCAGGGTACTAAATAACAGACAGTTTATTGAAAGGTAATCCAATAACTGAAGAAGGATTTAAGTGAAAATTAAAGGTAAAAAGTAGATAAAAATAGTCCATAGAACATGGTTAAAAACAGAGCTCATAAATGAAGGCATAGATGTACAGAGAAATACACAGGCTGAGCTCACTCACAGTGATCCTGGGTGTGGATGAACAGGTGGATGGCTGGATGTGTCCTGAACTTGCAGCACTAAGGAAGTGTAGATTAAGCCAGGCGTAGGTGCATAGAGATGGAAATACTGTGGAGGAGCGTGGAAGTCATAGATCACCCTCAAACCGCTGGAGCTGGCAGTCCGGCTGGGAGACACACAAATACCACTCAAATGATGCCAGTACACCCCCCCCCCCCCCCCCCGAGGGCAGGCACTGAGAAAAGCCTGCAGAGCGGGGATGCCGCTCGTTGCTCAAGTTGCAGATGTCAGGAAACACCTGACTCACCACAAGGGAGCCTCAGGAGCCACTCAGAGGATTACAGGAGGGAGCACTCTAAGCCAGGCATATAATGTGAGCACAGAAGAATATGCCAAAGGCACAGGGGAGCCGGCAGAAAAGCTGAAGCCTGAACACAGGAGTGACTACATGTTTCGGGTTAACCCCTTCCTTAGGTCAGGGAACAAGTGACCTGAGGAAGGGGTTAACCCAAAATGTAATCACTCCTGTGTTCATGCTCCAGATTTCCTGCCAGCTCTCCTGTGCCTTTGGCATATTCTTCTGTGCTCACATTAATGCCTGGCTTAGAGGCATATAATGTTTCAGGTTAACCCCTTCCTTAGGTCAGCGAACACATTTCCTGAGGACGAGGTTAACCTAAAACATGTACTGAGCTTTCCTGCCGGCTCCCCTGTGCCTTTGCCATATTCTTCTGTGCTCACATTATATGCCTGGCTCCCTCCTGCGATCCTCTGATTGACTCCTGAGGCTCCCTTGTGGTGAGTCAGGTTTTTACTGACATCTGCAACCTGGAACTTGAGCAATGGACGGCATCCCCACTCTACAGGCTTTTCTCAGCGTTTGCTTTCTCCCTGTGACCTGGCAGGCCGGCCCCTGCCATCGGTTGAGCGGTATTTGTGTGTCTCCCTGCTGGGCTGCCAGCTCCAGCTGTTTGAGTGTGGTCTACGGCTTCCAAGCCCCTCCACAGTACTTCCATCTCTGTGGACCTACGCCTGGTTTAATCTATACTTCCCTTGTGCTGCAGGTTTAGGACACATCCAGCCATCCACCTGTTCATCCACACCCAGGATCACTTTGAGTGAGCTTAGCCTGAGCATGTCTGTGTACATCTATCCCTTCCTTTATAAGCTCTGTTTTTAACCATGTTCTATGGACTATTTTTATCTACTTTTTACCTTTAATTTTTACTGGAATCCTTCTTTAGTTATTGGATTACCTTTCAATAAACTGTCTGTTATTTAGTACACTGATTTGAATCAATTTTTTTTGTCCATATACCCCTCCTGTGTTCCATTGTCCTCTGAGTTAGGGTGCAGTGGCTCAGGACGCGGGTTTATTCCCTTATATTTGGGGCCATCTCACTAATACCCATCGTCCTTTGTGTCCTTTTGGTATCACGGTTGCACCTGGCCCCTTTTGTTTTTTTCTTAATATATTAAATGTTGGCTTTTGGATTGATACAGCTTTCTTAAGAAGAGCTAAATACCCTCCCAACAGTCAACATCAAATGCAGGCTCCTGGGACTTGCTGGCTGCTGGGAGACACCCACTGGTGGACACCGAAACTACTTGATCTTAATCGTTAGGGGAGTGCTGGCAGGCTTAGGCCTGGGGGGCAAGTCCAGTCAAGTGGCCCATTGAACCACCATCCATTCCCACCTGGTCTTAGAATGCATATTGATGTTATGAAGCAAGACAAATATGATCCAATGTGGTAACATAATTTAATATTAATAGCAGCAAAGGAGGATTAACAAAAATAATGCATCAATACAGCTAATCGGTGCCCACCAATGCAGCCTCACCAGTGCCCATCAATGCAGCCTCACCAGTGCCCGTCAGTGCCCATCAATGCAGCCTCGTCAGTGCCCATCAATGGAGCCTGATCAGTGCCCATCAATGCAACCTCACTAGTGCTCACTAATGCAACCTCCCCAGTGCCCATTAAGGCAGACTCATCAGTGCCCTTCAATACAGCCTCATCAGTGCCTATCAGCTCAGCCTCATCAGTGCCCATCAGTGCAGCCTCACCAGTGTCCATCAATGCAGCCTGATCATTGCCCATCAATGCAGCCTCACCAGTGCCCATCCCATGCAGCCTGCAATGCAGAGAGAGGAGAGCCACCGGATTACACAGAGCGGGGATCTCGCGCATACCTGGCGCGGCCGTTGTCATATGAAGTCCCGCCTCCTGGACAGGCTCCTATGATAGACATCACCAGTGTGCTGTCTATTATACAAGGTGGTCCAGGAGGTAGGACTTTGTAAGTGGGAGATCCCCACTCTGTGTAATTCCCCTCCCTCCCCCCCAGGCAGCCCAATGGGCCCAGCTGGATCCATGGTAGGGCTGGCCCTGAGCTCCCCCCCTTTGCCTGCAGTTAGTTGGTGGCTGCACCCCTGGCCCCTACTTTCTTCCTCCACAAGAAGAAAAAAGTGTGAGCTGGCAGCGGCCGTCGGCCATCGGCCATTTTGAATGTTAATTAGGTTGGCCTGGGGGGCAATTGCCACCCTGCCCCCCAGCCCAGCCCTCCCCTGCTAATCGTACAATACAGGGCACAGGCTGAATATTCATAGACCCTGGGTTATGGGCTGGTACCTTCAGGTGACCGGACACTGCCAAGCTTTTGAGGACACGCTTCCCGATCGCCCCCCTATAACCCACTCCGTGAGTCCTCAGTGATGGCCCTCTTCTCTCTTATGGAGAAATTACTCTTAGCTTAATTAGTTCATTATTCTTATGCTGATTCTTCAGTCAATACTTCAGTCAGCACTTCACTGTCTCCTAAGAGTGCATTCACACTTGCAAGTGCACCCGCAGCCTGATTGCATATGAGAACCCCAGTAGGGG
Organism: Glandirana rugosa; assembly: GCA_018402905.1. Classification (NCBI taxonomy): domain Eukaryota; kingdom Metazoa; phylum Chordata; class Amphibia; order Anura; family Ranidae; genus Glandirana; species Glandirana rugosa. The sequence continues at coordinate 277,149 of BLSH010171092.1, forward strand.
TTCCCGCAATTAGCTGAAGACTGCCTATGGCCAGGACTGATCACTCCCATGTGCTCGCTGCATGAGCGATTACATGCAAGTGGGCTAAATTAGCTGCAAAAGCAAGCATCCTCCCATTGCTTTGAGTGGAGCTGCCTCTTACAGCTAATCGTGGGAACACCCACTTGGGTTCTCACCTGTAATCTGTTTGCAGGTGCATTTATAAGACAGTGTCCTCCTGTATCTCTGACCATTACTGTAGCCCCACAATCTGGAATGGCATACGTTCATACGTGATCTCTTTTAGCTGTTGTGGGAATGAAGAGGACCCGAAGGCAATGTTAGAGGCCACAGAATATTTTTCACCAACAGGCTCCTATGCAGCTGATGTTAAGGCTTCATGCAATATGCTTGCTAGTGTTGATGTGCTCACTTCTGCTGTGCTTAAAAGCCTTGACATTTTCACACTTGAATCTCTCCCATCTCATCATGCCCCTTGGAATACAAAGAGACTTGCTAAATCTAAATGAATGAACAATTAGAATGGGCAGTTTATGATGATTAGATCAATGCAGAAAACATGTTCACACAAAAAAGGGGTCTATCCTGGTGATAGACCCTGTCACCTCAGTCTTAAAGTTGATGTAAACCCTCTCCTATACCCAGTGAAGTGAACAGCCTCAGATGATACACAGAGATGAAACAAATCTCCCTACATACGTTTTACATGCACATCTGCTGTCTTTACATATTCTTTATAAAGTTCACATTGTGTTTAGAGATTTTCTCTTCCTGTTCAGCACTGAGTGTGAAGTCTAGGCATACAGCCAAGACAGCCGGAGGAAAGGCACACACCCAGACTCTCAGAACTGCTTAACTGTTTTGTGGAAAGTTCAGCTCTGTGCTAATCTATTTATAGCAGCCTCCCCTGACACAAATTTCAGCCTGGTTTTATCTCCTGTGACAGAGAACTTGTCAGAAGTTATTAGACTGGTAACAGGAGAACAGAGCAGGAGAAAGCCAGGGGACTTAGTGCTTTGAAGAGAGATAAGAAAACACTGCAGATATATGTGCCCAGCTCAAATTTCATGAATCAGGTTTACATCCACTTTAAATAAACATCTTACTGTGCCTATCTTAAGTTTTCCTTCTTTCACAGATTCTGCAGATGGGAAGTTTGTGATGCGCTTAACCACTTGCTGACCGTCAACCGCAGGTGGACAGAGACAAAGAGGCTCGATATCGCAAACTGCCATCATACGACGGCGGCTGCGATATCGTGCACTGTGAGCGTGCGCGTGCCGCCGGAGGCGCTCCAGCGCGCTCACTGTGTTCGGGGGGGCCAGGGAGCGCGTGCGGCGGACTCGATCGCCGCCGGCTACTCGCGATGCCCCCTTGCACTGAAAGAACGGAGGTCCGTGTAAGTAAACACGGACCTCCGTTCTGTGAGAGGGGGAATGACTGTGATCACAGCCTTCGCCTTCCTCTACATGGAAGCTGTGATCACTTCCCTTCCCCTGCTAGGGCAGCCCACACACAGTTAGAACACGCCCAGGGAACACAGTTAACCCTTAGAGCGCCCCCTGCAGGTTAACCCTATGCTCTTGAAGGAGGATGTCTTTTTGGTGAAACATTTTACAAATTCATCAAAGATGTCACAGGAGGAAGGGTTCTTCTTCCCCAGTGCAAAGTTAAAAAAAATCCTCCTCTTCAAGAGCCTTTACCACTTCAAAATGCAGAGCACCTTATTGCTTTACCCAGTATTTAACTTCAGCCCTTCCTTTTGGGTTCAAGACCTAGCCCACAAAATTCACCAAGTCTTCCCCAAAGCCGCCTTCCCAGTGAAGGGGTGCCGTTACTCCTCAGAGTCTCAGACCTGTGAGTTCAATTGATGATTTCAAAGGGATACAAAATAGAGTTCAAAACTCTTTCCTCTTACCACTTTCTTTTCTCAAATCAGCCAATACAGTGTCTCACAAAAGTGAGTACACCCCTCACATTTTTATTAATATTTTATTATATCTTTTCATGTGGCAACACTGAAGAAATGACACTTTGTTACAATGTAAGGTAGTGAGTGTACATCTTGAATAACAGTGTACATTTGCTGTCCCCTCAAAATAACTCAACACTCAGCCATTAATGTCTAAACCGCTGGCAACAAAAGTGACTACACCCCTAAATGAAAATGTTCAAATTGGGCCCAAAGTGTCAATATTTTGTGTGGCCACCATTATTTTCCAGCACTACCTTAACCCTCTTGGGCATGGAGTTCACCAGAGCTTCACGGGTTGCCACTGGGGTCCTCTTCCACTCCTCCATGACACCATCACGGAGCTGGTGGATTTTAGAGACCTTGCGCTCCTCCAACTTCCGTTTGAGGATGCCCCACAGATGCTCAATAGTGTTTATGTCTGGAAACATGCTTGGCCAGTCCATTACCTTTACCCTCAGCTTCTTTAGCAAGGCAGTGGTTGTCTTGGAGGTTTGTTTGGAGTCGTTATCATGTTGGAATACTGCCTTGCGGCCCAATCTCCTGTTTTGTCTACAGGCTCCTTACAGGGCGATGCAGGATATTCTAGCCCCGTAAGGGTCTTGGGGTATTACTCCAACCTGATTATGGTTCCTAGGAAGGAAGGGTTTTGGTCAATCTCAGACCACAAGGCCCAGAATTGCCTTGTGATTGTCAAAAATTAAGGATGTTACCTGTCCGACCTGTGGTGGCCTTACTTCATCAGGCGGATTTTATGGCCTCTTTATATAAGATGGAAGGGCACCAGCGCACCCTGCCCTTTGTGGTCCGGGGCATGCATTATCAAATTGTGGTGTTCCCGTTTGGTCTGGCCTCCGCCCACCCAGGTGTTTACCAAGGTGCTGGCTCCAGCTATAGCATTACTGAGACAACAGGGGATTGCTGTACCCGCCTATCTGCACAATCTCCTTCTTCAAGTGGAGTCTCCTGCACTGATGGACAACATGGTGATCACCATGCACACTCCATGCCGGGTTCTGAACTTAAGAAGATCCTCACCAGGCCTTTGGAGTACCTAGGCCTGATTCCTGATTTGGTGTGGGCAAAGGTGTCTCTCCCACTAGACAAGCTTCTGAAACTCTTGACTGCGGTTTGGTTACTACTGTCCCACAGGTGGTCTTCTCTGTGGTTCTGTATATAGGTCATGGGCCTCATGGTATCTACCTTCAAGGCAGTTCCATATGCACAATTCCATTCAAAGGTTCAGCAGAAGGAAATCCCATCCTAGTGGGACAACTTGTGTTTCCCTGGACAAACAGATCTACATGGGATGATCAGTCAAGGCCTTCTTCCTCTGGTGACTTCAATCTATATCTCTTCTGGCTGGGAAGTCCCTTCTCCCTCTCCATTGAAAAGTGGTCATGGTAGATGCCAGCCTGTTAGACTGAGAGGTGGGGGGAGTGTTCTGGGTCCATGGTCGCCCCAGAGTCGTTGGATGCTGGAGGAGTCTCGGCAGCCGTTCACCCCTCTGGAGCTACAGGTGATCAGACCTTGTCTGGTTCACTGGATGGAACTTCTCCATGGGCTTACGGTCAGGATCCAGTTGGTTGAGGCCATGGCAGTGGCCTAGGTCACTCATCAAGGTGGAATAAGGAAATTGGCAGCTGCGCTTGAGATCTCCCACATTCTTCAGGTGCTGGGTCTACTTCCGAGCGTGGACAGCTTCCAGGTCGACTACTTCAGCTAGCAAACTAGGGATCCCGGAGGGTGCCCCCTGCACCAGATATTTTTTCAGCAGCTCTGTCTATAGTAAGGCACCCCTGAACATGGATATTCTATCTCAGCAGGAATGTACTGCAATTGTGGAGAGAGTGAAGGATTTCCTGGCAAATGCGACAGATGCTCTGGTGGCGCCCTGGGGCCATTATCATTATAATCTAATTTGTACCTTTCCACGTCTTAAGCTTCTTCCTTATCTATTATGCAGGATAGAGGTAAAGGTATCCCGTTCATTCTGGTGGTTCCAAATGATTTTGTCAACCCTGGTATGCCAATATTGGATATCTGGCTGCAGATGTGCCCTCGCAACTTCCTCTTTGAGAAGATCTTTTGTTCCAAGTACTGAGCTTCTATCTTACTTACATCACTGGCTGTTGGCCTGGCTGTTAATAGCTGGGTTCTGAGAGACGGAAGTTGTCAGCTTCAGTCATTCCCACTTTGTTGCAGGTGCGTAACTTCGCCTCTCTGAAGATTTACCATCTCACTTGAAAGGCTTACATTTCATTGTGTGATGCTGCAGACTTTATCCTATGTACCTTTTTGGTGCTTTGGATTTGGCCTTTCTTCAACATGGAGTTGATCAGACAGTTGCCTTGAGTATTACCTGGGTACCTTTGGCCACGCACTCCTTGATTGGTGACCTTTTATTGAAGGGGTTTGGTCTGTAGCCTCTCTGTGACTGCAATGGGACTTGTACCTTGTTACTTCTGTTCTGCAGTTCTTCAGCCTCCGCCCTTTAAAAATATTACAGATCTTTCCTTGCTGACACTCTCAAGGTGGTCACCTTTTTGATTGCATCATCTCCACATGCCGTGTGTCAGAACTGGTGGCCTAGTCTTTTAAGATTCCCTATTTGGTTTTACACAGGGGTAAAGTGGTTCTCCTTCCATGTTCCTCCTTCCCTCCTTCCCTCTGAATGTGGTGTCCAATTTTCTCTGGAATAAGGACTTGTCCTGTCTTGCACCCTTCACATCCTAAAGAGGTTGTGCTTCACTCCTTGGATTTGGTTCAGGCTGTTTGTATGTATCTGCCTACTACAGCCTCCTCAGGGACCTTTTATCAGTTCTGAAGTTGGGATATACTCTAGGATCAGAGGGTAACAGGATTCCAGGCTGCAGATGTCGGCTGCATCAGCAGGTGCACTAAAAGCAGCACATGAGCCATTAGTAGAGTGTGAGCTTGGGGCACCTGGTACAGGGGTACTGTTCCCCTGGTGTGTAGAATCAGATTTGTTGTGACCACTTGGTGGTTAAGCAACTTATGACTTATAACTCAGGTCAAGTCAGGGCAAAACCCAACAGCTGGTAGCAGGTGAGGGTTGGATGGGCAGAGGTTACCGGGCAGCATGAATGGACTGACAATCAGAGTTCTTTTTGGCTTTTTTCAATGCAGGAGAGCAGTGGGGTGATGTTTTATCACCAGAATGGGAGGAAAGAGCACAATGCTCTCGCCACTCCACCCAGCAGATGACATCAGGGCTCAGTCTCTCGGCATAAACCCTTTCCATAGTAGACGTGGTAGAAAGCAATAATTTTGTGTTAAGTAGGGTGTGCTGCTTAAAATTTGCCATGCTGGATAATAGTTTTCATGAAATATATGACCAACAAACACTGCAGGTGTTCCTAAAATGTATACATTTGTATGATAAAGAGACATATTACTTTCCATTGTGTGTTTAGTGGTGCAGATCCAATAAAGATCAAAGAATTAATACAAAAGCTCAAAAAGCAACCCCTCAAAAATATATTTTATACGTATAAACATTAAAAGTAACTAAAATGTAAAAACCCTAATACAATATAGCCAATCCAAATACTGTATGTCATGTTACACAGCTAAGCATAATAAGTAAGCTAATATGAATAACTTAGAATTGAATTTAGTTTCCACTGCATATCTACACCAAAACTGCATAAAAGGTCTATAGAATCTGTGCCAGAAAGTTAATGTGAGCTCCGGGATGGTTAGAAATTAGACAAATGGTTAAACAGTGTCAGTGTCACTTTGCCCAAAATGACAGTGTTTCCTTAATAACTAAATATAAGTGTGCTGGTTTTCTGTTCATTTTTATTCACTTTACATATTCTGTCTTTTTTAATTTTCTTTAATTTTAGAGAGACTCTGCCCGTCATATTGAATGGCTGAAGACTGTGAAAGAGAGCCATGGCTCAGTAGAACTGTCATCTCTGTCACTGGCAACAACTATCAACAAGAAGGGAATCTACATCATCAAAGCACCCAATGACAGCAAAAAGGTAGTTGCTGTGATTTGAGGTTGTTCAGAGCCATTGATAAATTAGTTTGTTTAGTAGGAAAAGCTTTTGGAGTCTGAAGCCATTTTTGTATTGTAGTAAAATGATCACAAAATTGCCTTAAAATGACGCTGTCACTACAGAACCACTTACAAAAAAAGGTCTGCCCTGTAAAAGAAGCCTGTTTATACTTACATTTCTGGTGGCCTTTATTTTAAAATACTGCCAGTCCACTGTTCTCTACCTGCTGTAGTTAGTGAACCCTGGTGGGTCATACACCAGTTAACTCCACCTCTGTTCCTCCCACTGGTTCGTACTTCCTGTAGTATCATACAAGTGGGCAGGTGTAACCACTGCATGCAGCAAGAGGAGGTTTGCACACACCTAAAAGTGTGAAAAAGCTGTAGCAAGTGGGGAGCTGTCAAGCAGCAGTGTTTCAAGACCTGCACGGCCAGAAAGGTAATTATGGATAATTGTAAAACTGTATATGTGTCTGCGCTAAACCTAAAAAAGTCATAAACTTACAATGACCTTTGATAGTATAGCAGCCTGCTACTAAGGTACATAGATAAATGTCCCAAGATAAAACAGATAAAAAAACAGAATAGTGGCGCTTAACTTATAATGAGTTAAAACATATATATAAACATTAGCATGTCATAACCTCAAATTGATATGTTGTTGAGGCAAAAAAATAATACACAATAGTCCATAAACGGTTTAAACAGCAGCCCCATGCAGCAAAAAAGGTGTCTCTCCAAAAGTTATTACGTCCCTGCAAGAGTTTTTCGGCTACTCCATTAATTTGGAAGCCAATTAGCTCTGGTAAGCAGCTTTCTTATCGGTGGTGGTGGATTTGGACACTTGCATGCGGAGCATTATTAACCCTTTCCACACTGGGTGATAACCCTCTATTTTGGAGAGACACCTTTTTTGCTGCATGGGGCTGCTGTTTAAACCGTTTATGGACTATTGTGTATTATTTTTTTGCCTCAACAATATATCAATTTGAGGTTATGACATGCCAATGTTTATATATATGTTTTAATTCATTAAAAGTTAAGCGCCGCTATTCTGTTTTTTTATCAATTATGGATAATTAGAACAAGACAAGTTTGGACTTTAAATAAGCCATGTAATTAATCAGTGATATGACAATACAATCAATACAAACGTGACAAAAAGTAGTTACAACATACATGGGAATCCTCTGTTGAGTATAAAGGGATAGCCTGTATGATGGAATAAACCCTGAATCTGTAGATGGTAAAAAGTAAAAAGACCATACTTCATATTAAATATTGAGCACAGTGCATCCAAGCCAGGGTGCGGCATTAAAGCCATCCTCCATGATGGGTAGCTAATAACATGAATTCATAGCAGGCGTATACTTCCATAGGTAAAATTGTAATGCATCCAAACAGAGCCCAACGCGTTTCTGTGGAGGCGTGATCCATTTCATCAGGGGCAGATTCTCTATTACTCTCTACAGAAAAAACATGAACATATAAGGGGAGACTCATGATATAGAATAAACATGAAAAGAAATCAAATAAGGATGTAAAAGATCTGGTAGAAGCAAACTCATAGTGTTGTCAGCCATGTAGTTACATAGTTGCCATGTATTACATTGGAAAAATCCAAAACATCTCTAGAACCTACAAATCTTAAGTTCTGGATTGGTTTAATCAATCCCTTCCTTTATATAAACGGACATATATGACCAGATGTTTAAAAAAAAATTGACGAAATTTGGTGTGTGTGGGTATCCACAGAGACAGAATAGTAGTGAGGGAGGGCTTTGTGTGGGGGCAGTTTGCAGAAAACCGGAGGAAGCAGCTATCCTAATCTATTTGGCTGCACTGCTGAACTGGCACAGGCCACTACTGGGGGGGGGGGGGGGGGGG
>BLSH010171092.1:315105-361328 GCA_018402905.1 Glandirana rugosa
ATGTTAGGACTAGCTGGTGGGGCCAGGGTTTACGTGTTTGATCAAGTCGACCAGTTTTTTACCGACGTTGGTCTTTTCAACTGCCCGGGTGTTTACCACCTTGCCCACCATTACCTAACCATGAACGTCAGGGACGGGTTACTGGACGTCGCGACCCATTCGGTACCTCTGGGACGTTGTCGCCTGGTCGACCATCTTAACCAGCTTTCTCCACCTTCTGGACGAGCCCGGACGGTTCGTAACTCTTAGATGAGGTTCCCGCTGGTCCGGTCAACGTCGTAGATCCTCCCTTTGGGACGGTCTGGGCCGACCTCCGAGGGCTCGGCACAGTTGAGGTCCTGATGCAGGTTCCAGGGTCTGGCAGGGTTTCCCTCCTAGATGCTGCAACTGGCCTGGTCGCCCTTGGAGTAGATTCTCAATGCTTGGCAGGCCCGAGCAGGTCTTCCACCTCTTTCGACCAATTCTACCAGCTGGTCCGCTGTTGCAGGGTCTCCATGGCTTACCCAGCGCTGCAGGTCATTGGGCAGGGACTGCAAGTACCAATCCATTACCACCCGTTCCACCATTTGTGGGCCCGTCAACTTTTCTGGTTGCAGCCATTTTTTGACCAGCTGAACTAGTTTGTGCATTTGGGACCGGGGTGGTCGATCAGGATTGTACCTCCAGCGGTGCACCCTCTGGGCCCGGACGGCTGTGGTTACCCCCAGGCGGGCTAGAATCTCTGCCTTTAGTCGCTCATAGTCATTGATGTTCTCGGCGGGTAGGTCAAAGTAAGCCTTTTGCGGGTCCCCGGTAAGAAAAGGGGAGATAATGCCAGCCCATTGGTCACGGGGCCACCCTTCTCTCTTTGCAACCCTCTCAAAGGTGGTGAGAAAGGCCTCCACATCATCACTGGGTGTCAGCTTTTGCAAAAAATGGCTGGCCCTCACTGACACTTGGTTGCTAGGGGCAACGGCTGCTTGTTCCCGCCCCTGAGTGAGACGTTGTACTGCTTCTTGCAAGGCAACCACTTGTGCCTGTGTGGCTTCCTGCTGGGCTGATAACTGGGAAGCCAGCAAGCGGGTATTTTCCTGCTGCGCCGCCACGGCCTGTGCCAGGGCCTGCTGCTGCTGGGCCATCGCCTCCTCATGGCGACGGTTTGCCTCCAAAGAGGCTTGCTGCTGGGTCACAGTGGCTTGTGCAAGCGCCTTAATGACCTCCTCCATGTCTTTCTCTGCTGTTTATAACGTCTGAGCTGATTTCACCCAAGACATGCCATAAGCACACTGTCTCTTTAAATGTCCGTTTTTAGTTTTAAACGGCTTTTGCAGCTGCAAATGCACTCTGCCCGCATCCTTGGCACCAGTTGTAAAGTTGGGGGATGTAGCTTCACGGAATTGAGTGCACAAGCCGGTAAACTTAACCAGTCAGTGGGTTTATTGCCCAATAAACAAAACAAAGGCAAGTTTTCAGCAGCAAAACAAAACCAACAACAGAAAAGTCCGCTTATCTTCAGCACAGAAATAAAGTAAAAGTAACATACAGTTCTTTGAAGACTCTTTAACCCAGGACTTTGCACAATCCTTGTTAGGTGAGTTTTGTTTTCAGTTCCCAGCACACGTGTAGCTCTCCAAACACTTGCAGCTCTCCAAAACACTGGTGTCTCCTCCCAGTTCCTCCTCACACACCAGCTAACACCACTTCCTCTCCTTAAGTGCTGCTTCCTGGAGGCTACTAACCCCCATGTGTGCTGGTTTCCCTGTAGTCAGGGGTGGAGGCCCTATCCCACCCGAATATCACTTTAGGGCCTCCGAAATTCCGGGTCCCTACTACCTCTCTATAAAAGTAGGGAGAACTGCGAGTCAGCCCTCCCTGCTCTCTTGCTATTCCCGGAACTTCTCACCCCCTCGGGTGACCCCCTGAGCACTACCACTTTCCTTTAAAGGGACCATAACCCAAATATCGGTGCTATATAGCACCCGTCCACGACCCACCCTTGGCGTCCTGTACAAAGTGGATATTTAAATTTTTTACCCAGTAAATTACGGATTTACACTATGTATACCTTCTATGTCATCTATTGAACACTGCATACAAGCCGTGCATACTTCAAGTGGCGACCTCTACTGTTCGGAATTGATCCGTGGCACTACAAACCCCAGATACACCACAGAGCGCATCTTCTGTAGTGGAAGTCCCTACTTTCTGTTGAGTGCGGGGAAGTGCAGGAGGGGAGCACGGTTTGCACCTATAATATTGCACAGATATTTACTAAGCACTGGGCACTTTATATGCATGTCTGCTAAGAAGATTTTTATGAACTGTTACTAAGAAGACCTACTCGTTACAAAGGAGGAACTTATATGAATGAACTATACACAAACTTACTATTCGCTACCCATATTGTGTACATATTTCAAATTGAGAGGCTGTAATTATGTATTCATGACCACTATTTATTGCTAATTGTAATTCACAAACTACTGGTAGCCACTGGTGAACCAATAGCTTGGCTCAGGGACACAGATAGGATTTTGTAAAATTTTTCTCGTTTATTACTTGTTGATTAGAAATACTAGGAGCTCCATATTTATGTAATATTTAGAAAATTGTCTAAATTAAGGGCACCAGAGGGATTATTCTAGCACATTTTATTTGCACAAAAGACACCACTAGCACTTTTAAGCAGCACATAGCGCTCTTTAACTACATCATAATAATTCCTTAAAGGCACATGACACCTTATTAGAGCAGCAACGTATACAAGTCACTTATTTGTAAACACAGATCTCTAACACACTATATATGAGTAAAACACCACACCCAGGAAAAACAACAACAGAAGCGCAGGGAGAGAAGCCAAACATAGCATATACATAAATATAACCCTCCCTTACTCTATCCAATTTTTTTTTTAAAAATTGACTATAGTTCTACTTTAAAATTTATGGTTAGTACAGAAAGCTGCCACTACATGAAGCTAAAATGGAGATGACTTGTGGCCACTTTACAGTTCATCAAGTTAAGCAAAGTATGCGTGATTTTAAAGTGCACCTGAACCCAGACTATAAACTTTAAAATATTTACATATTCTTAGCAAACAGCAAATGAGCTTTAAAACAAGCCATTCCTGACCTCTCCAGTCATTGTACTGTGAAGTAGTCCATTCACAAAGATCACAACAAAGAGTCTGAAGTCCAGTTTCAGTCCATTTCTCAGACTGCATTTACACTTGTGTAGAGCATGAATGTATGCAGAATGCTTGCGGTGCTAGTTATTGTTAATGGCTCCCCAAATGTAGCAAGCAAGATGTACAGTTTTGAGTATGAAAAACACAAATAAAAACAGCACAAAACACAAAAAGAAACTTGAGATTCATTAAAATGAATGGTCTGTATGTTTGAATCATGAGAACGTGCATTTCCGCGGCATGCTATATAGTGTGAATGGTGGCCACCACTTAAAGTTCTGCTATGTCTTAACAACAGAGGGCTGGCAGGCTGCCAAATGCCTAAAAGAAAGGAATAGGAAAGTAAAAAATATTTTGGTGCCTCTGTTGTGAAATTTGAAGATGCATTTCTCCTTGATGCATTGATGTAAAGTGCTTTTACAGCTTGTTCAGGATGTAAATACTTAGAACAATCTAAATATACATAACACAGTATTTGAAGTAAACCAGTACTATACTGAGCAAAATGTTCAACAGAAATCAAGGTTGTGTATCCACAGGCTTCTGTAAGCCCACATTAATGGGAAGTACTGTGCATTCCACTAAATCAAGATTTTCAGCCGATATCCATTCTATTCTAGGACATTTTATTTGCACAAAAGACACCACTAGCACTTTTAAGCAGCACGTAGTGCTCTTTAACGACATCATAAGAGAGGGTTCTAACTTATCTGTGTCCCATTGCAGAAATTTCCCTTCACTTCCTGTCCCGTAGCCAATAGAAAATCCCTCCAAATTAAGTGAATTCCTCAGTGACCCCCAGGTCACCAGTACTAGTATCCCCTTTGGAAGATTTCCCCTCTATTACTTTTCTGGGGACAACCCAAAATTTGGGATTTCTCTTAATCTTGACATGTGGGGTATGCACCTTTTACTAGGAGTAGAGGAGTACACTAGGCAGAACATAGTTCAGACAAAAAAGCAAGCTAGCCCCTCCCAGGGGGCAGTCCTCACTCTGCATAACCCCCTCCACCCTGCTAGCACTTCAGTTTTATTTGCCTAGTGCAAGGAGTAGCACCTGGCTCCCCGCTGTGATCTGCGGTTCCCCAATTTTTTTTTTCTCAAGCTATCTGATGAAGAATGCAATCAAGTAGCCGGCTGGGTGACAGACTGGAGATCTTTAGGCAGAGTGGCAGACTTTTAGCAAGTATAGCTGGCTTCTCCCTGGGGTGCTGGTAGCGGCGCAGTGCGGGTCCTCCTGTGCATTTCCGGGCCGCTGGGCGGGGGCAGCTGAGGGGTGGCGGGCGGCGGCCTGTAGGCCTCACAAGTGTTACGGGGGGTGCCGCAATGGTGGCTGAACTGGGAGTGTCTGTCCCGGAAGTCTCCATGGAGGCTCCGGGGGCGCTGGGACTTGTAGTCCCACTAGACAAACTGACTTCAATTCTGGAGGAGTTTCTCGCCCGGGTGGAACCGGTCCGTGGTAGGGGGGTAACGAAGAAGCGTCCACCCCCTCCCCCATCCTCTGAGGAGGATTCAGAGCCAGAAGGGGGTTACGTGATCACAGGGACCCCCGTGGACCTGTCAGATGGGGAATTGGACCCTTCTGATGGTGTGGAGGAGCAGGGGGTCACCGTAGCGCGGGAAAAGGCGTTGGTGGGCTCCCTGGTGGCTGCTGCCTGCGAGACGCTGCGTTTGGGCCATGCCAGGATGTCGCAGGAGGCGGCTTATGCCTTTGGGTCCCATAGGCCGGCTCGGGCTCCTAAGGTTTTCCCTTATGTGCCATATTTTGACCAGTCTGTCTACAAGGAATGGCTATGTCCTCAGAATTAGTTTGCATTACCAAAACGCTTTTCTGTACGCTATCCTTTTGAGCCTGAACAAGGCTACCACTAGAGGGTTCTCCATCTTTTAAAAATCCAGCCGACAGGCGGATGGAGGCGGTGTCCAAGGCTATGTTCCTGGTGGCGGGGGGCAGCCATGTGGCCAGTACTGGCGTCTGCGATGGTGGCGCAGATGCTCACGGAGTGGGCGACAGTGTTGCACAAGTATTTGGGGGACCTCGTGGTTCCCTCGGAGTCGGTGCAGCTGGCTGACCAGCTGGCACAGGGTCTCAGGTACCTCTGCGACGCGTCCTTGGACGTGGCTCCCATGCTGTCAAATTTGGCAGTTTTTGTGATTATCATTAGACGGCTGCTCTGGCTAAGGTGCTGGTCGGGCGACCATGCGTCGAAAAGAGGCCTCACGGACCTGCCGTTTCAGGGCGGTAGGCTGTTTGGGGCTTCCCTGGATGAGATCATTAAGGATTTCACTGGGGGGAAGAGTACTTTTCTTCCGGGAACCCAAGCGGCGGGAGCAACACTGAAAACAGGGTCCCTCTTTTTCTGCTCAGAAGCGTTGTTTTGTGCGGGCGCGGGTAATCGGTCCGGCAAGGCTGCCGCAGGGAACCAAAAGCGTCCCTGTCAGCGCAAGTCCGGGAAGGAGGAGGAGAAGTCCGCCTCCGCATGATGGGTTGCCCCCGCCCGGCGCTCGGGTGGGGGGTCGGCTTCTGGGGTTTGCAGACCGGTGGACCGCAACCATCTCGGATCTTTGGGTGCGAGAGGTGGTGTCGTCCGGGTACAAGATAGAGTTCTGTACCCTGCCCCCGGACAGGTTCTTCCCCTCAAATCTGAGACTCCCACCGGGGCGTCGGCAAGCTCTGTTTGGGGCTGTCCAGGCTCTGTTCGAGCAGGGGGTGATTGTCCCGGTCCCTCCTGCGGAACGGTTCCACGGGTTTTATGCCAACCTCTTTGTGGTTCCAAAGAAGGATGGAGTCAGACCGGTTCTGGACCTAAAGGCGCTCAATCACTTTGTGAAGGTGCGCAAATTCAGGACGGAGTCAGTCCGTTCTGTTGTGGCCACGCTACGACAGAGGGATTTCCTGGCTTCTCTGGACATCAGGGACGCGTACCTCCACATTCCCATTTGTGTTCGGCATCAGCGTGTCCTGCATTTCGCGGTGGGGGGGACCTCCACTATCAGTTTGTGGCTCTGCCCTTCGGCCTACCCTCCGCTCCGCGAGTCTTCACCAAGCTGTTGGCTCCGGTGCTGGCTCTGCTGAGGCAGAGGGGCATTGCGGTCGTGGCATATCTAGACGATCTGCTCCTGCGGGCGGAGACGGCTTCTGCCCTGGAGGACATCTCGATCACCCTGGCCTCCCTGCGGTATTTCGGCTGGTTGATCAACCTTCAGAAGTTGACGCTGGTCCCATCACGCCGCCTCGAATATCTGGGCCTGATACTGGACACAGAGCAGACGAGGGTGTTCTTGCCTCCGGCAAAGTTGCTGGCGCTGCAAACTGCGGTACGGGTTCTGCTGTCATGACGGTGGTCTTCCTTACGTTTCTGCATGCGGGTGTTGGGGCTCATGATGTCAGCCTTCGAGGCAGTACCGTATGCCCAGAGTCACACCCGGCTCCTGCGGCGGGCGGTTCTGCTGCAGTGGAAAAAGTCTCCGTTGTCTCTGGATCGGGTGATCAGGTTGGATCACCAGACCAGGGGGGCTCTTGCCTGGTGGCTGCGGGCCCCGGTGTGGCGTCTGGGAAAATCGTTCCTTCCCCTGGAATGGTCAATTGTCACGACCGACGCCAGCCTAGCGGGCTGGGGAGGAGTCCTGGGGCGATTGTCTGCCCAGGGCCGATGGTCCTCGGAGGAGTCCCGCCTTCCGATCAATGTGCTGGAACTGCGGGCGATCAGGCTCTGCCTCTCCCATTGGTTAGTGAGGTTGCTCGGTCGACCGGTTCGGGTGCAGTCGGACAACGCCACGGCGGTGGCGTATGTAAACCATCATGGCGGCACAAAGAGCATGGCAGCAGCCGCGGAAGCGGCCCACATCTTGAGGTGGGCCGAGCTTCGTGTGCCGGCCATCTCCACCGTTTACATCCGGGCGTAGAGAATTGGCAGGCAGACTTTCTCAGTCGCCAGACTCTGGATCAGGAAGAGTGGTACCTGCATCCAGAAGTGTTCCGTCAGATCTGCCAGAGGTGGGGCACGCCAGACGTGGACCTGCTGGCATCCCGGTTCAATCGCAAGGTGCGAACCTTTGTGTGCAGAGCAAGGGATGCGTGGGCGGATGCCGTGGACGCTCTTGTGGCTCCGTGGTCTCAGTAACAGCTCCTTTACGCCTTCCCTCCTCTCAAGCTTCTTCCGCACCTGTTGCGCAGGATAGAAGTGGAGGGGATTCCGGCTATCCTGGTGGCTCCGGATTGGCCTTAGCGTCCTTGGTACGCCGATGTGGTATGGATGGTAACGGATGTTCCCTGGCGGCTTCCGCTATGCGAAGATCTGCTGTCGCCATCTTGCACCCTGCTTTACTCTCCCTGGCTTTGACGGCCTGGCTATTGAGTCCCAGGTATTGAGGGATAGTGGGGTCTCTGAGTCGGTGATCCCCACCATGCTTAAGGCACGTAAGTCCACGTCATGCAAGATCTATCACCACAACTGGAAGGCTTATAATATTTGGTGCGAGGCTGGGGGGTGGAACCCCTGTTGAGTGGCTCGTGCACTGGCCTTTCTTCAGCAAGGTCTGGATCAAAAACTGGCATTGAGTACCCTCAAGGGGCAGATTTCTGCCCTAGCGATTCTTTTCCAGCGTCCGTTAGCAACACACTCTTTGATTTGTACGTTTGTACAAGGGGTACATCATGTGGCCCCTCAGGTGCGGTCTCCCCTGGTGCCGTGGGATCCGAACCTGATACTTTCAGTACTGCAGAAGCCGCCATATGAAAAGATCAGAGACATTTCTTTGCTGTTACTCTCAGAAAAGATGGCCTTCTTGGTGGCCATCACATCCGCCAGGCGGGTGTCTGAGTTGGCAGCATTGTCCTGTAGGTCTCCCTACTTTGTCCTGCATAAGGACAAGGCGGTGCTGCGCCCATCTCCTTCATTTCTACCGAAGGTGGTTTCCTCTTTTCACATTAATGAGGACATTGTCCTTCCTTCTTTGTGTCCGCGCCATCGCATCCTAGGGAGGTGGCATTGCACTCTTTGGATGTGGTTAGGGCTTTGCGAGTGTATTTGTCGGTCACTGCCTCCTTTCGGAGGTCGGACGCAATGTTTGTGGTGGCGGATGGACCGTGCAAAGGGCTGGCGGCCTTGTCGGCCACTATCTCACGTTGGATCAGACAGACTGTGACCCGTGCGTATGAGGTTTGGGGTCAAGAACCCCCTTTTCCGGTCACGGCTCATTCCACCAGGGTGATTAGTACTTCCTGGGCTTTCCGACACCAAGCGTCGGTGTCTCAGGTGTGCAAGGCTGCCCCTTCGACCTCTGTGCACACCTTTGCCAAGTTTTACAAAGTTGATGTGTCAGCATCTGCGCATGCTGCTTTTGGCCGCAAAGTTTTGCAGGCGGCGGTGTAGGCGCATCTGGCGCCTCCCAGAGAGTTTCCGTTGGGTACAGTTGTTATTGTGTTGCCCACCCCTCCTTTTGTTTGACACTGCTTTGGGACACCCCCACATGTCAAGATTAAGAGGCTGCGTCCATCAATGAACGAAAGAGTAAATTGTTTTTTTTTTGACTTACCGTAAAATCCTTTTCTCTGAGTTCATTGACGGACGCAGCACCCAGCCCTCTGTGTTCCGAGTTTGTACTGCTTGTTACGAACTGAAATGCTAGCAGGGTGGAGGGGGTTATGCAGAGTGAGGACTGCCCCCTGGGAGGGGCTAGCTTGCTTTTTTGTCTGAACTATGTTCTGCCTAGTCTACTCCTCTACTCCTAGTAAAAGGTGCATACCCCACATGTCAAGATTAAGAGGCTGCGTCCGTCAATGAACTCAGAGAAAAGGTTTTTACGGTAAGTCAAAAAACTATATTTTTCTTTTAGTGTCACTTTCAGTGTTAACAATAAACCTTAATGGGGGCACAGACCACAATAAAAACTTGCAGGTGTCCTAATCCCTCTGTAATCCTTCCAAAACTAAAAAAAAGTTTTGCCTTTAGGTATACTTTAAGTAACATAAAGTTCTGTTATATCCGCTTTAACCAAATATACAGGAATTAGAGCAATTGACAAAAACACATTGGGGATCACTTTTTCACACGTTACTTAAAACTAAATTACATTGGAAGGGGTAGTTTTCAGGGCAGTTTGCTATATGTTTAACTTTCATCCATAGCCATAAGTGCAAACACTACATTTTGTAAACTGATTGTTAACACACCGTGCATGCATTAGTGTGTTTCAGTGCAACTTTTTTTTTTTTTTTAAATGGCACCCCAATGCACTAAAGCATTACACCTATAACATTACTACCCTGCAATGTGCTGCACCACATTGCTAAACAAAGATCAGGTCCAATTTAAAAAGCACTGGGGTGTATTGGTAGCCTGTTTAAATGAATGAGCTGCTTTAATGCTATGCACTTTAAAATGTAGCACATATTAACCCATGTCCATTAAAGTACCACAAAGGTGTGAAGCCAGCCTAAAAGTATTAAGATAATTTAGGTTAAGTTAATTCAGTACAGTAGTGATTTCAAACCATGTCTTTTTTTTAATACAGATATTTTCTAATGTTCAAAGGCTGGCTGAGTCTTTTATCGACCTCTACCTAGCTGGAAATATGCTCTTTAGAACTTGGGAGGCAGAGATACACTGTGCAGATAATGCTAGAGTCAGTGTTCTCATGAACTTTGATGTTGAAGGAATTGATGATCTTCAAGGAGAACAAGCTCTTACAGAGTTGCTTCTAAACATCTGCAAAACCATGGAGAGCTTGTTGGAAGAATGGCTGACCTTTGTGAACATGAAAAGATCTAAACTATACTACTTAAACTACTACACAGCTGAGCAGGTGGTGTACTTGTGCCAGCAGTATCAGATGGGGACTATCAGTGAGGAGGCTCTTGTTATGTTGTCTTTTATTAAACCTGACTGTGCAAAAATAGACACCCTCAACTCCTTCTATTTTCGTAAGACTGATTCACCTTATCTAACTGCTGTAAATCAACCAGATATGATGGATTTTGCAATGGAACTTGAAGACTGTACTGATGTTTCAAAGAAACTAGAGCTGGTTTGGAAGTTCTCTATGGAAAACATGAGCTCTTTCTTCCCAGGATGTCTGGATATGGACGCCTTGGGTACAAGCTTAGCTGCTCTTGCTGAGCTAAATAAGAAGCCTGTAGTCCGTGTCCTTCATCCTAGTTTGCAGCCAGGACGGCCTAATCTGATTCTTTGTCCTCCATCAGAAATTTTGTCCTGTGCCATATCGGTTTACATGCACAGCTCTGGTGAGCCATTGCCATCCTACGATGAAGTTCTTCTATGCACACCTCATACCACCTATGAAGAGGTAGCTTTGTTTCTTCGCAGATGTCTGCTCCCAGGGTACAGCGGAAAGAAGATTTATAGTTTGATCTATGCAGACCAACTAAGCTATGACGTAGGCTACAAGTCCGAGCAGCTATTCCAACAACTGCAGGCTCAGGGCATGGACAGTTACAATTTCATAATCATATGCAACTCTGACCGAGAGCATTGCTATATCCCTTCGGTTTTCAGCCAGTTCAAGATTCATGTTATCCCCCAAAAGGCTCCTGTGGAGATTCAGAATTACCTGTGCACACACTTTAAAGTCGGTTCTGATGTGGTTTCAGCTGCTTCTGTGTTTAAGAATGGAATGAGTGCAGGACTTGTGTCATCTAAGCGAGCTGGAGTTGGTAAGTATATGACCAATAAGCCCAGGGTAAGAGTTTGGAATTTACTTAAAATATAATTCAATTTGTGCAGCTTTTTTGTTAAGGCGTTTCAGAGATCTGTGTCTGAACCAATTTACAATAACAGGGACTCACATGCCCATTTCTGCATGTGGCACCGATGCAGGTAACTCCTGGTATTGCAGCTCCTCAATTTAGTTATAACATTGCATTTCTGTGGACAGTATATGTTCATGGATGTGCTTAGTCATGGAATAAACATATAAACAGCATAAACCAGCATCCTGCTTTATTGTTTGGATCAGTCCCTTCATGCAACCAAACTGAGAGGCCCTAAGCAGAACCCTCTTTTTTCAAAAATAAAGCATAGAGCCTAGTAGATGTTCAAGGAATCCAGTTACAACCTTCATACTCTT
The DNA here is from genome assembly GCA_018402905.1 of Glandirana rugosa. NCBI lineage: Eukaryota > Metazoa > Chordata > Amphibia > Anura > Ranidae > Glandirana > Glandirana rugosa. The sequence goes on from BLSH010171092.1 coordinate 326,363, forward strand.
AACTGATCAGATTTGTACCTGCCTTTAGTCAGTTCATATCTTACAGTGCAGGCTTTGCCATTCAGTTGAAGGGAGGATGTTGCCAAAGCTGCTACCCTTGTTAGGTTGGGCTTGAAACTTCCTCTGGAAATTTGACATGCTTTAATTAAACATAGCCAAAGTTTACAGCCTACTCCTTACTTAATACTTGTGGCTACTTGTATTCTTATCTTGTGAGTCTGAAAAATGCTGGGCAAGACTTACCTGGTTCCCAGCAGCCCTCTTTAAGGCTCTCATTGAGGAAAGTTGAACACCCCAGTAACATGTGCAAGGAAGCTACTGTGCAGCTCATAAGGATTGTAAAAAAACTTCTGAATTTGGTAGAAATTTATATAGATCATAAATGAATGTCTAATTTAAAGTCTAATTTAAAGTGGATTGGTCACAAACATGGTGCAATTCATTCATTCTGGCAAACAAAGGAAAAAACACATAGGCAGGGGTTACTTTCAGAGTAATTTTCTATTGAAAAGTTTTACAAATAATGAAGATCAAAGAACATACAAACTGATATAAATTTTGTGGTCATTAATCATTTACAATTCGCAAATCGTTAGTTTAAGTACATACGCTGTTTCTTGGTGTGGGCACATATGTACATTCCAGACAATGTGCAAGTTGCAAGTATCTTGGACTGAGGACAGAGGCCCAGCCGGCACCCCCAGGATCAGTTTGTGTCAGGGGTGTAGACTACACCTCCCCCCCCCCCCAGTTTCTTTCCAACAAGCCATTATCTCTGGTTGTGAATCATGCTGGATTTTATGATCAATGTTGACCTAACATCAAATGTATATCTGCACACCCTCTAGTGTACTGGTCATTACTATAGGTAGTATGTGCTAATCATTTTTTTATTTTATTATTTTATATGAATTCATAGTTTGTTTAGTCACGATAGCAGGGGGATGGGAATAGTTGACTTTGGGATTCTGGTGAGGACAAAAGTAGACGTCTGGAGTAGCCACGAAAGAAAGCTCAAACTCTGCAAGGGGGAAGGGGATTGGGGGCCCCATTCTCCTCTGATGAGGGAAACTAAAGGCCAATTTCGCCTTGATAAGCTGAGAGTCTGAAAAATTCATCCGTTGTGACAAAATGGTGCCAGCAGGACCATATTTTGTTGAATTTGGGTTGTGTTTCCCTTGCTTGGTGTACAAGTTCCTCCATATCTGCGGTTTTTTTTGTTTTGTTTTTTTTTATTCAGAACCACTCTGCCAATGTGGGAGGGTTGGGGTTATGCCAACAAAGTGGTATGCATAATTTTGTTGCATTTATCAGATGCATACCTAAGGAGCGACAGTATGCTTTTATCTGTGCGTGGTGCAGTAGAAGTTGTGCTGGGAAGAAATCCAAACAGAGTGTTTTGATTTGGTTGGTCAAACGGTGTACTTTCTTTCAGAAAAGTTGGATTTGTGGGCATGTCCACCAGATATGCAACAAAGAGCCATTTGCATCATTACATCGCCAACAATTGGGTGAAACTGTATGGTAGATTTTGTGCAATCTGAGGGGAGTCCTGTACCTCGAGAAAATCTTATTTCCATTCTCTTGAGTTGAGACATTGACTGTCCCTTTGTGGATGCAGGAGTATACGTTTTCCCTTTCCTCTTCTGTTAAGTCCAGGAAAAGTTATTGTTCCCATTTGTGGCTCACTTTATTGGACTTGGGGTTGTGCCTGGAGAACAGCATAGAGTATGTGTCGGAAATGAAATGCCTTTGTGGTTCCTGTTTGCTGCAAATCGTTTCGAATGGCATGCATTGGCAAGATCAGAATGGGATAAGTTGGGAGTTGTCTAGGAAATGTCGAATTTGGATATAAGTCCAGAATGGCAATGTGTGGGTTGCCATATGAGAGGAAAGTGCGGGGAGATTCATAAAGCGTCCGTTGTCAAAGAAATGTTGTCCTTGGATTTTGGTGTGTGGCCATATGTCAGCAAGAAATGTGCCCGATAAACCTGGGGGAGAGGCTGGATTATGGCGTATGGGGGTCAGCAGACCTGGAGCTGAGGAGATCTCATGTTTTAGGCAGGCTTCTTTAAAGATGTATAACGTGTTTCCTATTAAGGGGTGTGATTTACATGCCTGTGGGACATAATCTGGGGTAATCTGCGGGAGAAGGTGTAAGGGTATTGTGAAAAAATAGTGTTCCAGCTGGACCCAATCATTCACTTCGGAGTGGACGTTCCAATCTATTATCTGTGCTAGCTTGCACGCTCAATGGTATTTAAGAATGTCAGGGAGACCTATCCCTCCTTTCAGTTTTGGTATAGTCATTCGTTCATTGCTCAGTCTAGGTCCTATTTTTCCCCAAATAAATTTGATGCATGCTTTCCTAAATGAGGAGAAAAAAGTAGTTTAACCGCTTGCTTAATGGGCACTTAAACCCCCCTCCTCTCCTGCCCAGACCAATTTTCGGCTTTCACGCACTGTCGCATTTTGAGTTAGAATTGCACTGTCGTGCGATGCTGTACCTAAACAAAATTGTTATAATTTTTTTTCCGCAAATCTTTCTTTTGGTGGTATTTAATCCCCTCTGCGTCATTTCTGATCCCCAATATAAACAAACAAATAGTGACTATTTTGAAAAAATAACAATATTTTTTACTTTTTGCTATAATACATATCCAAAAAAATATTTAAAAAAAATTATTTATCGGTTTTGGCCGATATATTTTCTTTTACATATTTTTGGTAAAAAAAAAATCGCAATCAGCATATATTGATTGGTTTGTGCAAAAGTTATCGCGTCTACAAACTATGGGAATTGATTTATGGCGTTTTTTAATTTATTTTTTTTTACTAGTAATGGCGGCGATCTGCGATTTTTATCGGGACTGCGATATTGCAGCGGACTTGTCAGACATTTTTGTCACTTTTTTGGGACCAATGACATTTATATAGCGATCAGAAATTTAAATGTCTACTGATTACTGTATAAATGTCATTGGCAGTGAAGGGGTTAATACTAAGGGGGCAGTGAAGGGGTTAACTGTGTTCCCTGTATGTGTTCTAACTGTGGGGGGGGGGGGGGGGGGTTGGCAGGGGCATAACAGATCTCACTGATCTCGATCACAGGGATCAGTATATCTGTTATGTCCCCTCTCACAGAACGGAGAACTGCCGTGTTTACATTAACCATTCCAGATCCGAGCTATAGCCATCTTTCGGCTATAACTCGGATCTGGACTGGTTAATGGGCAGGGTTTGCATTATGTATGGTACTTTGGAAAGAATGGTAATTTTAATTAATTTTAATTTTAATTAGGTCCAGGAAAAGTTATTGTTCCCATTTGTGGCTCACTTTATTGGACTTGGAGTTGTGCCTGGAGAACAGCATAGAGTATGTGTCGGAAATGAAATGCCTTTGTGGTTCCTGTTTGCTGCAAATCGTTTCGAATGTCATGCATTGGCAAGATCAGAATGGGATAAGTTGGGAGTTGTCTAGGAAATGTCGATTTGGATATAAGTCCAGAATGGCAATGTGTGGGTTGCCATATGAGAGGAAAGTGCGGGGAGATTCATAATCAGATCCGAGCTTTAGCCATTTTTCGGCTATAACTCGGATCTGGACTGGTTAATGGGCAGGGTTTGCATTATGTATGGTACTTTGGAAAGAATGGTAATTTTAATTAATTTTAATTTTAATTAGGTCCAGGAAAAGTTATTGTTCCCATTTGTGGCTCACTTTATTGGACTTGGAGTTGTGCCTGGAGAACAGCATAGAGTATGTGTCGGAAATGAAATGCCTTTGTGGTTCCTGTTTGCTGCAAATCGTTTCGAATGTCATGCATTGGCAAGATCAGAATGGGATAAGTTGGGAGTTGTCTAGGAAATGTCGATTTGGATATAAGTCCAGAATGGCAATGTGTGGGTTGCCATATGAGAGGAAAGTGCGGGGAGATTCATAATCAGATCCGAGCTTTAGCCATTTTTCGGCTATAACTCGGATCTGGACTGGTTAATGGGCAGGGTTTGCATTATGTATGGTACTTTGGAAAGAATGGTAATTTTAATTATTGCTGCCCCCCCCCCCCCGAACCATGAAAAGAGACCCGTTGACCAGGACTGTAGGTCACTAAGTATGTTTTGGAAAAGTGGAACATAATTTTTCATGTATAGGTCGGGTAGCTTAGAAGTTAATTGAATGCCCAAATACATTATTACATGTTGTTTCCAACTGAAAGGAAAGTTGGCTTGACATAGCGCTAATATGTCTCTTTTCATTGAAAAATGTTAAGGGCATGGGATTTCGAAAAATTGATTTGGAGATTGGTCAGGATTTTAAAGTATGAGAGATCTTTGAGTAGGTTTGGGATCCTAATGATAGGATTGGTCAAGAAGAGAAGAATATTGTCTGCGCTAATTTGTAGTTTTTTTTGGCATTGATACTCCTGTTATGTCAGGGTCTGCTTTAAGTCTTCTAAGTAGTTGTTCGAGGGTGAGGACAAAAATTATGGGAAAGAGGGGGCAGCCCCGGTGCTTTCCATTGGATATTGAGAAGGCATTCAATAGCTGGCCATTGCCCTGCACTTTTGCCGTTGGAGAGGAATATAGTGCAAGTATAAAAGTTAAGCATACACTCTCCAAGTCCAAGGGCCATAAGCGAGTCAGACATATAATCCCAGGTCACTCTTATGCCTTCTTGGTGTCAAGGGAGGAAAAAAAATCCAGGAAGTTTAATGGTCATCCAATGGTGTATATTGACGGCTTTCAGAGTGTTATCCCTGGCTTCCCTTCCCAGGGTGAATCCCACTTGATCAAGGGAGATTAGTTTAGGTAGTAAAGGCAGTAGCCAATTAGCTAGGATTTTGGCAGAGTGTTTGAGATCTACTTTAAGTAAGGATATGGATCTGTAGTTCTTGACTAAAGATGGGTCTTTACCAGGTTTTAGGATTACAGTTATGTGTGCCTGTAGGAGATCCCTCAATGGGGTTGTAAAGGATGAAAATTAGTTGAAGGCAGTTAATAAGTGGGGTAGGAGTGTATCAATGAAAGTTTTGTAATGGCCTACCGTAAATCCATCTGGGCCGGGGGTCTTTCTGTTTTTTTTGTTTTTTTTTGCATAAACATTTTATTGAATTTCATCAGTATACAACACAAAAAGGAAAAACAGGATGAGAGCATATACATATGTAGAGATATGCTATTTGGTATAATAACATTTCATTATACTGTTCATCATACATGTAATAATACAAAACAACCAACCAATAGGTCGGAGGGATAGACAAAGTACAAGACTACAGTTATCCGTTGCACATTTGTTTGCCTGTGGTTCTCCGGCTCCCGTCCCTTAACAATGAATCTATAGCTCTGCCTGTGAGGTTGTGACAGCTTAGTTTGGGGAGCTACCCCAAATTGAGCTGTAGAAGACAGGAAGGGAAAAAAAGAGGGAAAAGAAATGGGGGGGGGGGTGGAAGTGGGGGTTGCGTCTTATAGGAAATGAGGGGTCAGATAAGAAATAGGGAGGGGGTGGGAGCTCCACCAACAACCCTCCCCATCCTAGCCCCTCGTTTATGGAGCTCTAATTTCATATTTCAGGTCACTTTCGATCCCTATCAGTTACAATGGTTATAGGTCACTATTGCACATTAGTTCCTGTTTGCATTAAGGCCTGATACTCATGTGAATTGTGGTATGTGGTTCCCACATTTTAGAGAAGTGAGTGATTTTACCTTGAGATATATGGATCAGTTCCTCCATGATTCCTATGTGGTTTAGACGACCGGCCCATTCTTTCAGTGTAGATGGGGATATGGATCTCCAGTGTTTGGGTACACAAAGTCTTGCGGCATTAATCATATGCATGGACAGTGATTTAAAGTATGTTTTTTGTGGGATTGTGGATAGATGGAGGAATTGTGCTGGCATGAATTCTATTGGGAGTTTCGTGATATTCGAAATCATGTCATGAACCATGCGCCAATGTGGCTGAATTAGTGGACAATGCCACCAAATATGTAGAAATGTCCCTTTTTATTTTTCGCATCTCCAGCATTTGTCTGGAACTGATGGTATATACTTATGAAGCAAGTCAGGAGTTCTATACCATCTTATTTTTAGTTTGTACCCATTTTCTTGGGTATTTACATTCAGCGAGCCTTTATGTAGGTATAGATAGATGCGGCTCCAGCCCGTTTCATCAATTTTTGTGGTAAGCGCTCATTCCCAGAAGTCATGTTAAGCTTATATAAGGGTATGAGAGTTCCGAAACAAGGAGGCGTACAACGCTGAAATCGCATGATTCTGGGGTGCTGCTCCACAGCAGATTGACTCAAAAACCGTAGGGGGTCTCATTATGTTATCTCTGTGCAGCGGTTTGTCTAGAAAGGGCTTCACTTGCACATATGCCCAGAAGGGGAATGTGTTTGTTTTAGAGATTTCCGCTAGGTCTCTTTGACGCTTAAACCTGTTTCTCAGGAAAAAATGTTTTGCTTGCATCTCTGCATAAGGCCACACTGCTGTTAGGAAAGTTCTATTCAAACCTGGGGGCTTCTGAATTAGATATCGGTTTAGGGCTATACGTTTATAAACATTCTTTGATATTCTGGAGTCTGTCTTTATCCTCATTCTGCGGATTCGAGGAGGATAGGTTGTAGAGGTTAGTATAGTATTGGACGAATTGGTTTACTATATCAGTGTTTGATACTAGCTTATGGCCCGAGACGTCGATCAGGGAATGTATCAATGTAGTTGCTCTTTTTGCTTGTAGTGCTTTCGCCAATAATTTGCCAGATTTGTTTGCATATTCTTAGAACAATTTTTGAACAAAATGTCCTTTTAAGTTTTCTGCCTAGTTCGTCTAGTAATTCCTCTCTAGCTTGGATGAGTTCTGTGAGGGAATGTGTGTCTGGGATGCATTGTGTACTCCCTCTAAATTTTGAACCAGAGCAATCAAGGCGTCCAGATGTGCCTGTCGTTCACGCCTACGCTTATCTGCAAGAGCTATGAGTTCCCCTTTAATACGCACTTATGCGCTTTCCATTTGATCATCTGAGATGTATCGGGAAGATCATTTTCTCCAAAGTATTCAATCAGCCGCTTTTGTATTTTAGCAATTATGATAGGGTCAGTGATGAGAGGTGGGTCTAGTCGCCATAGCGGAGAGCTGGAGAAGGTGTCTGGAATTGCTAAGGTTATTGATATGGGGGTGATGATCAGACAAAAACATTGGATTGATGGTCATGTGTGAGAGCATTGGTAAGTCTTGCTGGCATGTGAAAAGGTAGTCAAGACGCGAGTAACATTGGTGTGGGGCTGAGAAGAACGTATAATTCTTAGTGTTTGGGTTCAGTGTTCGCTATGTGTGATGCAGTGTGAGTTCCTTCAGACTTGTTTTAATAGCTCGGAGAGCTTTGTAGGGGAGGGAAGACACTCTGAATGAGACTAGCAGGTGAGCGATTTTTTGGAAAAAGGTCACTTGGTGGGAGTTTGGGGCATAAATGTTGACAAGGGTTAAGGGCTTCCCTTGTATCCTACCTTTCAGGAAGAGGTATCTGCCTTCCTCATCCGTAAGTGATTCGAAGGAGTGGAAGGGGCAGTTTTTGGCCAACAGTATCGAAACTCTCTTGGATTTACATGTTAGCTTGGTAACGTGTGTGACTGTAGGATAGTGGTGGTTAGCTAGTTTGGGGACATTACCTGTTCAAAAGTGGGTCTCCTGTAAGAGGACTATGTCAGCCTTATTCCTTCACATCGACAAGAGCATGCACAATCGTTTCTTTGGTGTATTGAGGTCACATGCATTAAGTGAGATCATTTTTAAGGGGAGCTTGTGATCTTTGGACTGGGAAGAGGTCCTAATTTTTATCCCGAATGAGAGGTAGAACGATGAAGGGAGCCGCCTTTGAGTCTGCAGAGGAGAATGGAGGGTGGTGGGGGATCAGAAGGGGGAGGAAGGGCTTAGGAGTGTGTTGAATGTGCATGGGTAGGTGGGTTAGCGTTGGAGGGTGTGAAGTATACCGGTTGTAGTAGTTACTGGTGACAGGTGAGAACCTGCTCACCTGTCTTGGTATTCAACGTGCTTTACGTATGTTGATGCCGGGGAAGGTAAGTGGTGTGGATGAATGTTGTTGAGGAAGGCGATTAAGAAATATTAGGATTGCCACTGTGTGGGTGGTGGTCTGGGAGAAGTGGGGATTCAGAGAGTGATCTTGCCAGGCATACAAGTAGCTTTGTTGTTTAGGTAATGATTGTGTTCAGGGGATGTTGTTAGGTTTGTTGCCATATGTATTTAAGGTTTCAAGATCGACCATGTAAATTCTTAGCCAAGACCATGTATCTATTAAGATTTCGTTTGTCGACAGGCACAGTGACTCTTAGGACTAAGTGGGTTATACTGCCCTCTTCAGGAGTTTACTAGGCAGAACAGGCAGTTCTAACAGCAAAAGAACAGTAACATACACAGCCCCTCCTGGGGCCAGTCCCCACTGGCAGATAACCCCACACCCAGCTCTGCTAGCTCTGTTTTATTCTGCCTAGTGCAAGGAGTTAGACCTGGGCTGCCTGTTGGGATCTGTGGTACCTCTCTGGTCCACTTTGGCTGTCAGGAGACAGCCTCACAGATGAAGACTTCAGTCAAGCAGCCGTGCTGGGCAACAGACAGGGTCTCGGACCCAGGTAGTCTCCCCAGCCGGCCATCATGCGCTAGACCGGATGCTTCGCGATGGGTCGAACGCGCCGGACCCCGAACTGGACGGGGTGGCCCTGCGGGCTAAACTACCTGCCACCGAACGCAGTGCGCCCTGAGCCAACAGCTCCCTCCGGCCTAGCCGGGAGCGTGAACGCTGTCACGGGTGGAATCCCCGCACCGCCCGTCTAGATGGGGTAAGTATGCCCCCTCCCCCTCAGGGGTACGTGGGAAGCTGGCGGATCCCCCCTCTGGGGTGAGCACGATGGGTGGTTCCCCCCTCTTCCTCGCTAGTGCCGTCATCCCTCCAGGACCCCGCTGTCGCACCCCTCCCCCCCCTATGGGGGCTTCCAGGGTGATCTCTCTGGGGCAAGCTCCCACCGCCTCTCCCTCGCCCCCACCTGCCTCGTGCTGCGGCGGTCGGCGCGCTCCGTGGCCATTTTGCCGGTGCCCGGCCGCCATTTTCTTGTAACAGGCCGCACTGTTCAGGCCTAGGGAGCGGCCGGTGGCCATTTTTGTGTAGCCACGGCCCTGTTATAGGGGTGTTTGGCCTCTTGTGTGCATGGCGGCCATTTTCCCTGTGTCTACACGTGGATGTGAGGCCTGGGGGCGGTCCTGGCCGGTGTTTGGTGCCAATTTACCCCCCCTGCACGGCGCGGTTCTCCCTGGCAGCAGCTCTGAGCACAGCGGCAGTGGGCAGCAGGAGTGGGTGAAGGCAGCGACAGCGGTGGACAGCGGCAGCAGGCAGCTCCTCTCCGGGTTGGGTGGTGAGTCCCTTCGGGGTGTCCCTTCTGCCCAGCCTTGCTCAGCTGTGGGGTGGGGGGTGCAGTGGTCTCCCGGCAATAGGCCTTATTTAGTGGTCATTGTCAGGGGGGGTGACAGTATGGCAGCCGATACGGGTGCTTCCCCACCGGACCTCTCGGTGCCTCCAGCCAGCACTTCAGGGGCTCTAGTAGACGCGATGTTGACGGTCCTGGAGACGTTTGTCTCCCAGGTACAGTCGCAGTTGGACCGCAGGGACACCAAAAAGCGGCCCTTGCCCCCTTCTTTGGGGGAGGACTCGGACCGCGAGAGGGGCTTCTCTGTTGCGGGGACCCCCCTCGAGCTGTCGGATGGCGAGGTTGAGTCTGAGCTGTCCGCTGCTGCACACGAGAAGGCTTTCGTAAATGCTCTGATCACTTCAGTGCGTGAGACCCTGCGATTGGACGAAACGCCGGGACCCTCTCGGAGGGCGCCCCTTCCCTTCGGGTCACACAGACAGGGCCCTGCGGCTAAGGTCTTTCCGTATGTGAAGTTTCTCGATAAGTTTGTTTATAAGGATTGGGTTCGGCCTCAGAGCTCCCTTCCTATCCCAAAGTGTTTCACTCTGCGTTATCCCTGAGGATAAATTATTGAACTGGGCATCACCTCCCGTGGTTGACCCGCCGGAGTCCCGCCTGTGCAGGGCGACCACTATCCTGGTGAAGAGCACGCTGTACTTTAAGGACCCTGCTGACAGGAAGGCTGAGGCTTGTGTCAGGTCCCTATTTGTTCTGACGGGATCGACCATGCGGCCCGTGGTGGCTTCTGCGCTGGCGTTGCAAACGCTCACTGAGTGGGCAAAGTGGTTGCACAGCGAGTTGAACAGGACTCAGGCTTCTCCTGTGTGTGGACCTTGCTGACCGAATGGTTCAGATGGCTCATTATCTGTGCGATGCTGCCCTGGACGCAGCCCCCCTGATATCCAAGGCGTCCGCGGTCTCTGTGGTGGCCAGGCGGTGGCTTTGGCCGAAGTGCTGGTCTGCTGACATGCCTTCTAAGAGGACCCTGGTGGATTTACCTTTCGGGGGGGGCGGCTCTTCGGTGACTCCTTGGACGAGGTGATCAAAGATCTCATCGGAGGCAAGAGCTCCTTCCTCCCGGAGCCCAGGAGGAGTGCAGACTCCTGTCGCCATCAGGGGCCTTCCTTTCCGGCCTATAGGCAGCCTTTTCATCCCTCCCGCGCCTCGGGCAAGGGTCCACAGACCGTCAAGGCCCCCGTGGGTGGACAGAAGCGTCCATGGCCCCGTATGCACACCAAGCCAGAGGACAAGGTCTCCTCCACATGAAGGGTTGCCCCCACCCGGTGTTCAGGTGGGGGGATGTCTCCCGGGATTCGCCGACAGGTGGTCTTCCCGCATCTTGGACCGCTGGGTGCTCGAGGTGGTCTCCTGCAGGGTACAGCATAGAATTCCGTTCCCGCCCCCCAGACAGGTTCTTCACCGCCAACCTGCAGCTGCCTGCGGGCAGGCTGCGGGCCCTGTTCGGGGCGGTGCAGGACCTGCTGGGTCATGGGGGGATTGTCCCCGTTCCTCGAGCGGAACGTTCCCAAAGGTTTTATTCCAACCTTTTCGTGGTTCCAAAGAAGGATGGGGCTCGTCCCATTCTGGATCTGAAGGACCTCAACAGGTTTGTGCGGGTTTGCAGGTTTTGCATGGAGTCGGTCTGCTCGGTAGTAGTGGCCCTGCACCAGGGCGACTTCCTGGCCTCCCTCGACATCAAATATGCATACCTGCATGTTCCCATCTGCGCCCAGCACCAGCGCTTCCTGCGCTTTTCGGTTGGGGAGGATCACTACCAGTTCATAGCTCTTCCCTTTGGCCTGGCCTTGGCCCCTCTCGGGTCTTCACCAAACTGCTGGCCCCAGTTCTGGCTCTGCTGAGACAGAGGGGTATCACGGTGGTACACACCTGCGAGCGGAGTCGGCTCCATCGCTCAGGGACAATGTGACGATTACCCTGCATACTCTGCAGGAATTCGGATGGGTCATCAACCTCCCAAAGTCGGTCTTGATTCCTTCTCATCGCCTGGAGTATCTGGGGCTGATCCTGGATGCAGCCCAGGCAAAGGTTTTCCTTCCCCCAACCAAGCAGCAGACGCTTCAGTCGGCGGTTCGGTCCCTGCTGTCCCAGAAATGGGCCTCACTTCGGTCTTGCATGCGGGTCCTGGGCCTAATGGTGGCCTCCTTCGAGGCGGCCCCTATGCTCAGTACCACACCCGGGTTCTGCAACGGGAGATTCTTCTGAAATGGACAGGTCCCCATCTTCCCTGGATCAGGTGATCAGAATGGATCACCCAGTGTGGGCCTCGCTGCTCTGGTGGCTGCGGTCCCCGGCTCTTCGGTCGAGGAAGTCCTTCCTCCCCCTTCACTGGACAGTGATCACAATGGACGCCAGCCTGACAGGCTGGGGTGGAGTCCTGAGGTTGCTTTTAGCCCAGGGATGGTGGTCTCTGGAGGAGTCTCGTTTCCCGATCAATGTTCTGGAATTGCGGGCAATTTGGTGCTGCCTCTCCCATTGGATGTCGAGGCTACACGGGTGCCCAGTCCGGATTCAGTCGGACAATGCATACGTGAACCACCAGGGCGGGACGAGAAGCTCGGCTGCGGCCCTCGGAGGTAGCCCCCATCCTGCGGTGGGCAGAAAGTCACGTTCCGGCAATCTCTGCCGTCCACATACTGGGCGTAGAAAATTGGCAGGCGGACTATCTCAGTGGTCAGTGCCTGGACCAGGGAGAGTGGTCCCTGCACCCGGATGTGTTTCAGCAGATTTGCTTGAGATGGGGTGTCCAGGACGTGGACCTGCTCGCGTCCCATCTCAATCGGAAGGTGTGCAGACCTTCATGAGCAGGACAAGGGATCCCTTGGTGGACGCGGCGGATGCTCTTGTGGCTCCATGAGCTCGGTATCGACTCATCTATGCCTTTCCTCCTCTCAAGCTGCTTCCGCGCCTTCTGTGCAGAGTAGAGGAGGAGGGCATTCTGACCATTTTGATAGCTCCCGATTGGCCTAAGCGTCCTTGGTACACCGACGTAGTACGGATGGTGGTGGACGTCCCCTGGCGACTCCCGCTTCGCGAGGATCTTCTGTCCCAGGGGCCCATCTTGCACCTTACTTTACCTTCTCTGGCTTTAACGGCATGGCTATTGAATCCCAGGTGTTGAGGGATCGAGGGGTTTCAGACTCGGTGATTCATACCATGTTGAAAGCACGAAAGGCTACTTCACGTAAGATTTAACACCGCACCTGGAAGGCTTACATCGCCTGGTGCGAGGCTGGGGGGTGGAACCCTCATTCCTTCTCTGTGTCTCGGGTTCTGGCCTTCCTGCAGAAGGGCCTCGACTTAAAAATGGCGTTGAGCACTATCAAGGGTCAGGTTTCTGCTCTGGCGATCTTTTTTCAGCGTCCTTTGGTGACACATTAGTTGATCCGTACCTTCATGCAGGGGGGTTCGGCATATCACCCCCCCAGGTACGGTCGCCTTTGGCGCCATGGGACCTCAATTTCTCAATTTGGTCCTCTCAGTACTTCAGAAGCCGCCTTTTGAGAATATAAGGGAAATCTCTCTGCAGATGCTTTCGCAGAAAGCGGCTTTCCTGGTGGCTATCACATCCGCCCGGCGGGTGTCTGAGCTGGCGGCCCTGTCTTGTAGGTCCCCGTATCTGGTCCTACACAAGGATAAGGCGGTCCTGCGCCCGTCACCTACTTTTTTGCCGAAGATGGTGTCATCGTTCCACATCATTGAGGACATTGTCCTTCCTTCGCTTTGCCCACGCCCGTCTCACCCTAAGGAGGTCGCTTTGCACTTCCTGGACGTTGTTCGGGCCCTGCGGGTGTATCTGGCGTCCATGGCCTCCTTTCGGATGTCAGATGCTCTTTTTGTCGTGGTGGACACGCAAAGGTTTGGCGGCCTCATCGGCCACTATCTCACGTTGGATTAGACAGACGGTGACCCGAGCCTATGCGGTTCGGGGTCTGGAGCCTCCCTTCTTGGTCACTGCTCACTCTACCAGGGTGATTAGCACTTCCTGGGCTTTTCAACATCAGGCGTCTGTGTCTCAAGTGTGCAAGGCGGCTACTTGGACCTCTGTGCACACCTTCTCAAAGTTTTGCAGGCAGCCGTGTGAGATACGTGTGGTTCCTCACCGAGGGTTCAGTGGGTTGTAGTTCTATTGTTCTGTTACCCACTCCTCATTTTTGGCACTGCTTTTGGACATCCCACTTAGTCCTAAAAGTCGCTGTGCCTGTCGATGAGCGAAAGAGAAAACTGGATTTTTTTGACTTACCGTAAAATCCCTTTCTCTGAGTTTGTCGACAGGAACCCACCCCTCTGATGTTGTGCTGCTTGTTACGAACTGAGCCAGCAGAGCTGGGTGTGGGGTTATCTGCCAGTGGGGCCTGCCCCCTGGGAGGGGCTGTGTCTGTTACTGTTCTTTTTGCTGTTAGAACTGCCTGTTCTGCCTAGTAAACTCCTGAAGAGGGCAGTATAACCCACTTAGTCCTAAGAGTCGCTGTGCCTGTCGACGGACTCAAAGAAAGGGATTTTACGGTAAATCAAAAAATCCCGTTTTTGCATGACTATGGAATACAAACATTTGTCTAACTAGCTTTCCTGAGTGAACTTAGGAGCCATGCGATAATATCTTGTCACGTAACAGACAAACCATACAGTTGTATGCAAAAGTTTAGGAACCCTTGACAATTTCCATGATTGTCATTTATAAATATTTGGGTGTTTGGATCAATCATTTTATTTTGATCTATTAAATAAATGAAGGACACAGTAATTTTTCTGTAGTGAAATTAGGTTTATTGTATTAACAGAAAATGCGCAATATGCATCAAATCAAAATTAGACAGGTGCATAAATTTGGGCACCCCAACAGAAAAATCACATCAATAGTTAGTAGAGCCTCCTTTAGCTGAAATAGCAGCCTCTAGATGCTTCATATAGCCTGTAATGAGTGTCTGGATTGTGGATGAATGTATTTTGGACCATACCTCCTTACAGAACATCTCCAGTTCAGTTAAGTTTGATGGTTGCCGAGCATGGACAGCCCACTTCAAATCACCCCACAGATGTTCAATGATATTCAGGTCTGGGGACTGGGATGGCCATTCCAGAACATTGTAGTTGTTCCTCTGCATAAATGCCCGAGTAGATTTTGAGCAGTGTTTTGGGTCGTTGTCTTGTTGAAATATCCAGCCCCGGCGTAACTTCAACTTTGTGACTGATTCCTCAACATTAATCTCAAGAATCTGCTGATATTGAGTGGAATCCATGCGACCCTCAACTTTAACAAGATTACCAGTACTGACAACCCCACAGCATGATGGAACCTCCACCAATTTTTTTTGTGGGTAGCAAGTGTTTTTCTTGGAATGTTGTGTTCTTTTGCCGCCATGTATAACGCCCCTTGTTATGACCAAATACAGTTGTATGCAAAGGTTTAGGAACCCCTGACAATTTCCATGATTGTCATTTATAAATATTTGGGTGTTTGGATCAGCAATTTCATTTTGATCTATCAAATAACTGAAGGACACAGTAATATTTCAGTAGTGAACTGAGGTTTATTGGATTAACAGAAAATGTGCAATATGCATCAAAACAAAATTAGACAGTTGCATAAATTTGGGCACCCTTGTCATTTTGTTGATTTGAATACCTGTAACTACTCAGCACTGATTAATTGAAACACACAATTGGTTTGGTGAGCTCATTAAGCTGAGAACACTCCTGTGAAAGGACCCTTACAATTATACACTGCTACCTCAGGTCCCATTAACATCATGTGATGCAGGAACATGTGTGATATGAAACACATTCCCGCAGCTCAGGGCCATTGATTGTTAACGACATTCAAAGCGCACACCAGTCAACGCATATGAACTGCCCTAAATGTGAAGCACAAAAATGCACCTTCACAACTGCATAGGTGTGAGCAGAGTCTCATCCTTTGTATGGGCTTTGTGTTTTCTCACCATAGAACCAGGACAGTGTAAATATTGCTTTGTGTTCATTCAGTCTGTTTGCGGTCTTCACTGTAAGCTAAAAATTTAAAAACCTGGTGACTGCAGACCAATAATAACAATTATAAAAAATTTGCATAGTCTTAACATTTTCTTTAACTGACATATAACTTGTACAGTAACAGGCTATAGCTGTACTTGTTAACCATTCTAACACTATTTAATGTTCCTTTTACCCCAGGAAAATCTCTGTATGTGAAAAGGCTTTACCAAAAACTTGGGTCAAGATTTTCAAGTAAAAAGCCACTTCTCAAAATAATTCGGCTTATTAAGCCAGAGGTGGATGAGAACAAAATATTGGAAACCTTACTTCCTTTTCTAGATGGCAAGTTGAAGAGTTGTCCTATAATATTCCACATTGATATTACATCTTCTGTAAGTAAAATGACACCTAAAGCATATACAAATTGTTGTATCCAATTCAGATTTAGAATACTTTATTAATCCCAAGGGGAAATTATTGCAACACATGCCACATGCAACAAGACAACACAAGATCACAACAAAGACACAATGACACAACACAATTCCCAATAACAGCCATTAGCACCAAATAAAACAAAGTAAAACTACACTCTAATAAACGATCCATACAATTAAAATACAACATATAATTACACAGATTAAAAAATAACAGAAAATCAAACTACCAAAATTCAAATAATTTCTCTAGCATTACCCCAACTAAGAATTAACATAATACAAACATACTATAAAATCTACATAGAAATCCTGATTGTAAACCATAATTACATTTTCACCTCCAGCCCTCACAGAGAACAATCATATAATTTGAAGGCCACAGGCAAAAACGATTTCCTGTGTTGCTCTATGGTGCATTGTGGTTGTAACAATCTGTCACTGATGGTACTCCGCAGACTGACATGCGTATTGTGGAGTGGGTGGGTGGAGTTGTCCAAGATTAATTGAACATTCTCCTCTCCAACACTGTTGTTAAAGACTCCAGCTCCAATCCAACAATATCGCTGGCCTTGCAAATCTTTTTCGTTTGTTGAGTCTGTTGGTGTCAGCCACCCTAAGCCTGCTTCCCCAGCATGCCACTGCATACAGGAGAGCGCTGGCCGCCACAGACTCATAAAACATCTTCAGCATCATTTGGCAAATGTTAAGACCTCAGTCTCCTCAAAAAATAGAGGCAGCTCTGACCCCTCCTATAGACCATCTCAGTGTTCTTGCTCCAGTCCAGCTTCCATCATGGATGCTTATAAATGTAATAGTACTGGGACCAGAAAAAATGGACAGCTTTTGCATGAGACTTTTACAGAACCACTAATAGTTTTAGTTTTTAAAGAAAACCAGTCATGCCTGGGCGTAGACAGTAACCTAAATGACTTAAAGTAGTAGTTAACACTGTTTTTGAACTTTTACCTACAGGTAAGCTTATAGTAATGCTTACCTGTAGGCACAGCGAATATCTCCTAAACATGCATCCAAGCTACTGTTGCTCAATGGTTACTGCTGTTACTGTTTTGCCTTGCTTATCATTGTTGCCCAAATAAATTACCCCTTCTCAGCCACACTCACACATAGTGTGGTGGCACTGGTATGTATCTAGTATATATGTCATCATCTAGGAATAGAAGAACCCAAAGATCCAGAAGCTCCTTTGGGGTGTCATTACTAAAAACCCTGCTCTTTTTTTAATATCAGTTACAGATTAAACGAGAAGTTCACCTTAAAAAAAAAAAAAAAGGCACTTTTTACAGGTACAAAAATGTGCATTTATTTTTTTTTTAACTTGGAGCCTGGAAAGCATTGCACCCATGATCAGCAGATCGCAGTTACTATGCAGGGCTCTTGCAGGCTCTGTGTGCTCAACAGCACCATGGTACCGTGTTTCCCCGAAAATAAGACATCCCCCGAAAATAAGACCTTCCTACAGGTTTCGTTCGTTGTGAAATATAAGGCATCCCCCCGAAAATAAGGCCCCCCGACTCTGTCTCGGAATGAAAATTACCGGTAATTAACCATAAACTGGTTACTATGGTCACTGCTGTGTGGAGGCGGAGCGGACGTCGGAGTGAGCGGTGAGCGTGGGGCGGGGGAGAGAGGAGGAGGAGACTTTCGCGACTGTGGTGTGAAGAACAGGAGGATCAGAGCGGACGGGAAGCGGCGAAGGTGAGTGCTTGTCTGTCTCTGGTGACACTGCCTGATGCTCGCAGCCGCCCTCATGATGTCAGTGGCAGACCCTGCTCCAGCTCAGGTCCAGGCCCCAGCCAGCCCAGTGACAGTCCCCAGGGCCAGGCAGGCCCCAGCTAGGCCAGCGCAGTGACAGTGTCTGGTGAAGGTGTCCATTGGCACAGGGGTGGGGGGAGGGGGATCACTTACTGTAAAATGACACAGGAGGATCAGAGGGGGCAATTAAAATGACAGCAGGATCAGAGGGGGCAATTAAAATGACACAGGAGGATCAGAGGGGACAATCAAAATGACACAGGAGGATCAGAGGGGGCAATCAAAATGACACAGGAGGATCAGAGGGGGCAATTAAAATGACACAGGAGGATCAGAGGGGGCAATTAAAATGACACAGTAGGATCAGATACCGTATTCTTCTTCATGGAAAAATAAGACATCCCCTGAAAATAAGACCTAGCGCATCTTTGGGAGCAAAAATTAATATAAGACACTGTCTTATTTTCGGGGAAACAGGGTAGTTCATTGAGAAATACAAGCCGACAGCCACAAAGGCTGCTGGATCTTTGTAGGAAAGTCTTTTTAACTGTGTAAAGACTTCAATCTTTAGGTGAATACGAGACTAATTTCTTGAAACTTCAGCAGAGGTGAATAGAAGTGTGATTTTATTTACCACACAAAGGTCACAAAAATAGGTACAAAAGTTGTAACATCACATACAAAAATAGATGTATCTTCAAATAAAATAAAGATGATTAAATAAGAAATGGTTCCTTAAAATGAATAGAGCTAACAAACCATGTGCTCAGTCAGAGGTTTTAAGCATGGCTCTCCATGTGTGTGTGTATAGCTGTGTGTAGCAACAAGGAGGATATCAGAAGCCTACAGCATCAGCCACATGTGTGTCCTTTTAAATGAAAAATCTCTCTTTGTTTCAAAAACGCGGGCAAACTGCCCACTCCCACTACACACCTACATTACCTCCCATGTCACCGCCCACTTCCTCCCACCAAAGGTGGGGGCTAGGAGTGGAACCTGAACCCATCTCACAGCTTAAACATATACCAGATGTGATTTAACCTGCGACATTTCAGCCTCACATAAATCAAAATAAGGTATACATTAAAGAAAAATATAAACTTAAATCATCAGTCATTATCTTGACATTTTCTGAAATTGAAAACCTGGTTCCAGACTTTGGACATCTTTGAACAATTAGCTCAAAACTTCTCAATCACACATAATTAAGGGAAATTCTTATAACCTAGGATGAGTATTTAAAACCGAATTAAAATTTAGATATTAAAAATATAACAATCTTGTAGTTTTCAATTCACAGAACTCCGTGAATGAGTGACATGGCTGGGTGGGTGGATTTGTAACATGTTACACCCTGAATATGGGTGTAACATGTTACAAAATATGGATTTATCCTTTAAAGTCTCTATAGTAGACTTTCTGAACCTTATTAATAGAATACCTTTCAGGTCTCCAGGAACCCCATTCTAAAAATTACTGTATCTACAACTCTTGGTACATTAGTGTGATGATCAGTAGGAATAATGCTCCTTACATTTGTGTTCATTAGGATAAATTTCCCCTTTACAGATAGTTAAAAACATAATCCGTATCAGTAGATTATGTTGATATCAGTATCAACTTATCTGAGAGGCAAAAATTGGTAATTGCTCAAGGAGACCCTAGAAACCTCCGGAGGAACCCTGGTTGAGAAACCCTGGTCTACAGGCTACAGTAGAGAATGATGCCTTTAGCTTACGTGTGATTACTCTGGCTGGTTCACAATCATTAATGGAGAACAAAGCTGTCAATGAGAGCCAGGTTTATCACCTACAGTAAGAGCTGGTAGCTTTCAAAGGCATGACGTAAGTTAAATTATCATCACCATTGGCTATGCTGCAAGGAATTGTTTATCTACAAGTTGTGGGTGGAAAGATAATAAAAATATTTTTTAATGTAATTATATTTGTCCTAGTTTCATTTATCCAGGCTTGTTTTCTTTATTTTCCCTTGGTGTTACTGATAGTAACATGCTTCCTGTCCTAGTGTGACAACAGTCACCGAACTGTATTTATACAGGAGCAGTGTTTTCATAGGAAGTGTTAAAGGGGTTGTAAAGCCTCATTGTTTTTCGCTTTAATGCATTCTATGCATTAAGGTGAAAAACCTTTTCTCAGTAGTGACCCCCCCCCGAGCCCCCCTTTTACTTACCTGAGCCCATTCGTTCCATTGGCAGCTACAAGCAATCTGCTCCAGCCTGTGTCACGGGTCCTCATTGGCTGGATTGATAGCAGGGGAGCCATTGGCCCCCGCTGCTGTCAATCAAGTCCGGTGACCAGGGGGCGGGGCGCAAAGTCCCGCAGTTTGTGTGAATACACGCAAACAGCAGGACACGGGAGCGTGCCCGCACGTGTGACCCCAGGGAAGCTTTCCCAGACCGGTCACTCGATGCAGAGAAGGGCCCAGGACTGTCACTGGAGGACCCCAGAAGACGAGGTTCGGGGCCACTCTGTGTAAAACCACTGCACAGAGGAGGGTAAGTATGACATGTTTGTTATTTTAAAGAAGAAAAGAAAACAAATATTTACAATCGCTTTAAGACTAAGGAAACCTCCCCTCCTTGTTCTATCCATAACATTGGATGAGGTGTTTTGTAGTCCACAGAAAGAACTGGCAGCAGGGCTAAATGATAACAGTAAGTACAGACAGAGTGTACAGAAAGTTTCAGCTCATAGAATTTCTGGCAGGATCTTCAGATATTTTTCTCGTATATCAAACAGATATAACAAACACTTTTAACAGTATAGTTACCATACCAAAGAGGAGCAAATAGAAGTTAATTAATAGTGTTACACAGCATCTACATCAACATACAACTAACTTCTAACACAAACAGACACTCTTCTGTACTACTACTCCTGGACCTCTCTGCTGCCTTTGACACAGTGGACCACCCCCTCCTCCTCAAAAAACTTCACTCCTTTGGTCTCTGTGACTGTACTCTTCGCTGGTTCTCATCCTACCTATCCCACCGCTCCTTCAAAGTCACTTACAACTCTACCTCCTCCTCTCCTCTTCCTTTCTCTGTCAGTGTCCCCCAAGGTTCTGTTCTTGGACCTCTCCTTTTCTCAATCTACACCGCCTCCCTGGGTCAGTTGATTGCCTCCCATGACTTTCAATATCATCTCTACGCTGATGACACACAAATCTATCTCTCCACCCCCCAGCTCTCTCCATCTGTCTCCTCACGCATAACCAGCTTACTAACAGACATAGCCTGGATGTCACTTCACTTCCTCAAACTCAACCTATCCAAAACTGAGCTTATTATATTTCCTCCCACACGTACCACTTTCCCTGATTTCTCTGTCAAAATCAACGGCTCAACTATCAACCCGTCCCCCCACGCCAAGGCCCTAGGTGTAATCCTGGACTCCGAACTAACCTTTCAGCCCCACATCCAATCGCTATCCAAAATTTGCCACCTCATCCTCTGCAACATCTCCAAGATACGCCCCTTCCTAACCAATGACACCACAAAGCTTCTAATCCACTCCCTGGTCATCTCTCGCCTCAACTACTGCAACTTCCTCCTCACTGGCTTACCTCTAAATAGGCTATCCCCACTTCAGTCCATCATGAATGCTGCTGCCAGGCTCATCCACCTTAAAAACCGCTCTGCTTCTGCTACACCCCTATGTCTATCCCAAGACCTCCTGCTCCTTGTCACCTCATCCCATGCTCACCTCCAGGAGTTCTCCAGAGCCTCTCCCATCCTCTGGATACTCTACCCCAATCTGTCTGACTTTCTCCTACTTTATCCACTTTCAGACGATCCCTGAACACTCATCTCTTCAGAGAAGCTATCTGGCTCCCACCTAACAACTGTACATTTATCTTCTCCATCAGCACATCCCACAGTTATTACCTCTTGTATCTCTTGACCTTCCCTATTAGATTGTTAGCTCTGAGGCCTCATGCACACGGGATGTATTTTGACTGTTTTACAGCAGCTGTTTTTAGCTGCAGACATTTTTTTCTACAGTCAATAAACACGCCATCATGTTATCCTATGTGTTCATACACGCATAGGCTGTTATCAGCAGTTTTTAGCAGTGACGGTTTTGAGCTGTAAAAAAAAACCAAGACCAGAGGGTTCGGAGAGACGTTTTTCAGCTGTAAAAACGTTCAAACGCAGCGTTTTTGGACATTTTAGATCAATTGGGAAAAAGAAACGATGGCCTTTTAAAAACACGCAAAAACACCGGTAATATAACACTGGTAAAAGCTGAAAAAAATCACTGATAAGCGACTGACGGTTTTTGGATGTTTTTTTTTACCCATTCAGATCCGTGCTATAGCCGAAGTACGGCCCCAGCGCGGATCTGAATTGCCGGATGGACGTCCTGGCCATGTGCGCGCTCCTGGCACGCACTCACAGGTGGCGGCGCGCGTGCGCCGACTCGATGTCCGCCCGAGACCCGCGATCCCCTGTCAGACCTGCAGAACGGTGAAACGCCGATGTAAACATGGCGGTTCTCCGTTCTGTTGAAGGGGACAAGACAGATCTACTGATCCCTGTCACTGGGATCAGTTAGATCTGTTATGTCCTGACCAGCCCCGCCCCCCCCACAGTTAGAACACACCCAGGGAACACTGTTAACCCCTTTACTGCCCCCTGCAGGTTAATCCCTTCACTGCCAATGACATTTATACAGTAATCAGTGGACATTTAAATTTCTGATCGCTGTATAAATGTCATTGGTCCCAAAAAAAGTGTCAAAAATGTCCGACATGTCTGCCCCAATATCGCAGTCACGATAAAAATCGCAGATCGCTGCCATTACTAGTAAAAAATAAATAAATAATAAAAATGCCATAAATCAATTCCCATACTTTGTAGACGTGCTAACCTTTGCGCAAACCAATCAATATACGCCGATTGCGATGTAGAAGAATATATATCGGCCAAAACTGATGAATAATTTTTTTTTTTTTTAATATTTATTATAGCAAAAAGTAAAAAATATTGTTCTTTTTTTAAAATCATCGCTCTTTGTTTATAGCAGCAATCAGAAATAACACAAAGGTGATCAAATACCACCAAAAGAAAACTATTGGTGGGAAAAAAATGACATAAATTTAGTTTGGGTACAACGTTGCACGACCGCGCAATTCTCATTCAAAATGCGACAGCGCTGAAAGTCAAAAATTGGTCTGGGCAGGAGGGGGGTTTAAGTGCCCAGTAAGCAAGTGGTTAAAGTCCCATGTGCATGAAGCCTAAAAAGCAGCGCCCTCTAATTCCTACTGTATTTAAGTGTATTGTATTGGTACTGTCTACCCTCAAGTTGTAAAGCACTGCGTAAACTGTTGGCGCTATATAAATCCTGCATAATAATAATAACATACATGGACATCTGTTTTGGAGATTGTCGACAATTAACATCAACACAGGACAGTGGCCAGTGTGTATAATTTATCTGGCTATAGAAGCCAGTATGTACAATTTGTTTGGCATAGTACATATTTTTGAGAATTAAAAAAAAAATTAAAAAAATTAAAATTAGGCCTATAGTATTTCATCATATGATATATTTTTGTTTTTGTATTACAGGTAAACAGTGGCATTTCAGAGTTCCTGTTTAAACTCCTGATCCTTCAATATCTAATGGATTCTCAGGGAAGAATATGGAAGCGCCTTCCTAGTCACTTGTACATTATTGAGATTTTGGAATCTTCAGACATTTTGTATAGAAAACTGTTCAAATCTGTAAGATTTCATTATATTTTTATTTAGCATATATATATGTATATATATATATATATATATACAGTCAGGTCCATCGACACAATTCTAATCTTTTGGCTCTATACACCACCACAATGGATTTTAAATGAAACAAACAAGACGTGCTTTAACTGCAGACTTAAAGCTTTAATTTGAGGGTATCTACATCCAAATCAGGTGAACGGTGTAGGAATTACAACAGTTTGTATATGTGCCTCCCACTTTTTAATGGACCAAAAGTAATGGGACAATTGGCTGCTCAGCTGTTCCATGACCAGGTGTGTGTTATTCCCTCATTATCCCATTTACAAGGAGCAGATAAAAGGTCCAGAGTTCATTTCAAGTGTGCTATTTGCATTTTGAATCTGTTGCTGTCAACTCTCAATATGAGATCCAAAGAGCTGTCACTATCAGTGAAGCAAACCATCATTAGGCTAAAAAAAAAAAAAACAAACCCATCAGAGAGATAGCAAAAACATTAGGTGTGGCCAAATCAACTGTTTGGAACATCCTTAAAAAGACCAGTTGGTCAGACCACGAACACTCTTCAGGAGGTAGGTGTATGTGTGTCAAAGTCAACAATCAAGAGAAGACTTCACCAGAGTGAATACAGAGGGTTCACCACAAGATGTAAACCATTGGTGAGCCTCAAAAACAGGAAGGTAAGATTAGAGGTTGCCAAACAACATCTAAAAAAGCCTTCACAGTTCTGGAACAACTTGTACCAGAGTGATGGGAAGAGAAGAGTATGGAAAAGAAAAGGAGCTGCTCATGATCAAAAGCATACCACCTCATCAGTGAAGCATGGTGGTGGTACTGCCATGGCATGGGCATGTATGGCTGCCAATGGAACTGGTTCTACTGCATTTATTGATGATGTGACTGCTTACAAAAGCAGCAGGATGAATTCTGAAGTGTTTCGGGCACTATTATCTGCTCATATTCAGTCAAATGCTTCAAAACTCATTGGACGGTGCTTCACAGTGCAGATGGACAATGACCCGAAGCATACTGCGAGAGCAACCAAAGAGTTTTTTAAGGGAAAGAAGTGGAATGTTATGCAATGGCCAAGTCAATTACCTGACCTGAATTCGATTGAACATGTATTTCACTTGCTGAAGACAAAACTGAAGGGAAAATGCCCCAAGAAAAAGCAGGAACTGAAGACAGTTGCAGTAGAGGCCTGGCAGAGCATCACCAGGGATAAAACCCAACATCTGGTGATGTCTATGTGTTCCAGACTTCAGGCTGTAATTGACTGCAAAGGATTTGCAACCAAGTATTAAAAAGTGAAAGTTTGATTTATGATTATTAATCTGTCCCATTACTTTTGGTCCCTTAAAAAGTGGGAGGCACATATACAAACTGTTGTAATTCCTACACCGTTCACCTGATTTGGATGTAAATACCCTCAAATTAAAGCTGAAAGTCTGCAGTTAAAGCACATCGTGTTTGTTTCATTTCAAATCCATTGTGGTGGTGTATAGAGCCAAAAAGATTAGAATTGTGTCGATGTCCCAATATTTATGGACCTGACTGTATATATATCAATGACTGTTCCTCTGAACCTCATAAGTGCTTTCATCAACTATATTTATGCTTTAGATGGCCATTAGGAATGCTAAATATAAACTTAATCACTAAAATCTCAGATAAGTTTTAAAATGTTAATGTCATTTTTAATACAGTTAATTGTACACGTTTCATTAAAATAATACTAGGTCACCCTGCCACGAAGGTCTTGGTTTAGCTACCTCCTGTTACAGTGTGATAATGTTCTGTCTCCTGATTGTGTTCCTGTGTTTTTACCCTGTTAAAGTTGCTTCAGGTGGAGACTATAAGCGGCTTTACCAACACTTATTGCACAGGCATGTTTTACCACCCTGAGCAATGACATACAACTACCACTGGAAGGGATTGCATATTGATACATGAAGTGGCTTCATAGAGGTTGGAGGAGATCAACTACACTTAGATTACAAATATGATGAAATAAATGTAAAAAACATAGTTTCTAAAATAAAAACAAAACCAAAGACAATAATCATAATAATCAGTCTTGAGTGGTTGTAAAGGCAGAAGGAGTTGTATCTTAATGCATTCTAGGCATTAAGATAAAAAACCTTTTGTGTGCAGCAGCCCCCCTAATACTTACCTGAGGTCCATCTAGATCCAGCGATGTTGCATGACAGATTCGGCTATACGGGATTCCCCTCCCCATTGGCTGAGACAGCAGGGTGACGCCATTGGCTCCCGCTGCTGTCAATCAAAGTCTGAATGGACACAGGGAGCTGCAACTCTGCTCGGATGCCCCCATAGCAAGCTGCTTGCTGTGGGGGCACTCAACAGGAAGGAGGGGCCAGGAGCACCGAAGAGGGACCCGTGAAGAGGAGGATCTGGGCTGCTCTGTGCAAAACCATTGCAAGGAGCAGGTATTTAACCCAAAAAAAAACCAACAGATTTTAGCATCACTTTAATCACTTCAGCCCTGGAAGGATTTACCCCCTTTAATGACTAGGCCATTCTTTGCGATACGGCACTGTGTTGCTTTAACTGACAATTGCGCAGTCGTGCGACACTGAAACAAACTCAAACAAAATTGACGTCCTCTTTTGCCACAAATAGAGCTTTCGTTTGGTGGTATTTGATCACCTCTGCGGTTTTTATTTTTTTGCGCTATAAACAAAAAAAGAGTGACAATCTTGAAAAAAATCACAATATTTTTTACTTTCTGCTTTAATACATATCCAAAAATAAATATATATACAAAAACAAATGTATTCATCAGTTTAGGCCAATATGTATTCTACATATTTTTAAAAAAAATAATAAACGTAATAGACTTATTGATTGGTTTGCGGAAAAGTTATCGCACCTACAAACTATGGGATAGAATAGGGGACATTTATTTATTTATTTATTTTTTCAAATTTTTTATTTAACCAAAGGTATCAGACAGAGACCATATCGAAAAAGACATGAAGCGTATCACATCAAATACAGTTAGGCAAATACATCATTATCAATATCCAAATAACACTTCCCAAAGCAGCGAAATGAACAGAAGTAGAGGTTCTGACTCGCCCTACATTTTCCATTTAGAAAAAGAAAGGAAAGGGGTAGGATCAGCGATATTAGTTAGGAGAACTCAAGAGAGAGAGAAGGAAGCCCAGGGTGGGTAGCAGAGGAAGAAAGAGGAAAAAAAAAAGGGGGGGATACATCCAGCGCACAAGTACCTCACGTAGAATAACGAACAGAGTGTGCTGTGGAGCTACCCAACTGCATCAGATTCGAAAAGTGCCTTTCCCTCATCAGAGATGACAAACTGGTTCCATAAGGTCCAGGTCTTCTGGTATCGTTCCTGTTCGTGTCTCGCTGTTAGGACTAAGTCTTCCAGTTTATTTATCTCTTCTACTTTCTTAAGCCACATGCTCACCGTCGGCGGGAGCCGCGACTTCCACAATAAAGGAATGCACAGCTTCGCCGCGTCGAGTAGGTGTCTGATTATCGCTTTTTTTATAAATCTTTGCCGGGATGCCGGTATCATGAAGGAGAAAGAATGTGGGATCCTCGGGTATGATCTTCTCTGTAAATTTCTGTGTGATTTCGTGTACCGACCTCCAGAATTGCTCGAGTTTAGGGGTAGGACCAGAAGATGTGTAATAGTGTTCCCTGGTCATCTTGGCATCGCCAGCATCTATCTGATGTTGAATCGAAGATCTGATGTAGCCTCGATGGTGTATAGTACCATCTCGACAGGATTTTAAAATTCATCTCTTGTATTTTGGAGCAGATAGAGGATTTATGGGTGAATCTTAGAATAATGGTGCGTTGTGAGGGGCTAAAGGTGCGGTTTAGGTCTTGTTCCCACTTCAGCAGGCCGGGGGGTTGGTGATCATCGAGTGGAGTGATTAATAAGCTATAAGCCATTGAAAGAATGTGTGCTATTGCGCCCTCACCACTGCAAAGTTCTTCTAGTGGGGTAAGGCCATTTATTTATTTTTTATTGTTTTTACTGGTAATGGCGACAAATCGGACCCCAAATTACACTTTTTGGAGACCAGTGACATTATTACATTGATCAGTGCTATAAAAATGCAGTGATCAATGTATAAATGACACTGGCAGGGAAAGTGTTAACACTAGGGGGGGCGGTCAAGGGGTTAACTGTTCCCTGGGTGTGCTCTAGCTGTGGGGGGGGTGGGCTGCCTGGGACATCACAGAGATCGCTGTTCTCTGAGATGTCCCCTGTCAGAACAGGGATCCGCCTTGTTTAAATAGGCAGATCCCCGTTCTGCATCTGTGTACAGCAATCGCGGGCGGACATTGAGTGTCGCGCCCACAATCTCACATGCATGAACCGACATACACCTACAGCGATTCGTGCAGCCGAGCCACCTTGCCACAGTATATCTGCGGCCGGTGGTAGGCTTTTTATCTACTTAAAAAGGGAACTCCAGACACAGTACATCTCTCTATAGTGTGTACTAGCCTCAATCCAAAGCACCAAGCTTAGTTACTCTCTGATCCCTCCCCCCTCTGCACTCTGCATGAGCCACCGATAGCAGAATTTCATTTGACATTTTATGAACTTTTGTTTTACTAACCATTAGTTGGGTTAAATTGGCGTTTGTTTTTAAGTGCAGCGACAAGAAAATTTGAGGGAGCAGGATGGAAAATGATTCTTGAATGTACAAATTTCTAACAGTGTATGTGATTTTTGTTTGGTAAAGTCCATTAATTCCAAAATCAAATGTTAAAAGCAAACAAAATCTTAAACTACTTTCAATTCTTTAAAAACTGATTTTGAATCTTCTTTGGTTATTTTATTACAATTTTTTTTAAATTCCTCTCAGGAGAAGGCCCCCCCTCCCCCCCAGCACACAGCAGGTGACTCATAGCCTCAGCTGTCCCTTCCCTCCACTCAGCTATCAGATTACAGGGAACTCTGTGCTCTAGCTCTGCAAGGTGTGTGACTTCAGATCCTCGCCCCCTGCTTTCTGCTGCTAAAAAAAGTCCTGTGTGTTTCAGGCTTAAGTGGCTGCAAATAAACAGGTACGTCTTATGTAGGATGATTGTTTCATTCCCGTGTATCACTTGAGGCTAGTCACATCAGTGGGTGTATGTTAGGGTTAAGAAACAATCTGGTCTAGAATGACGAGTGAGGTACCCCAAGGATCTGTTTTGGGACCAATATTATTCAATTAATTCATTAACTATCTAGTGGAAGGGATTTACAGCTCTGTCTCAGTTTTTGCTGATGATACAAAAATAAGCAGGGTAATAACATCACAGCAGGAGATTGACATTTTACAGAATGACCTGAACAAATTAACGGAGTGAGCAGACAAATGGCAAATGAGGTTCAATGTAGATAAATGTAAAGTAATGCACTTGGGGGCAAAAAACATAAAAGCACAGTACTCTTTAACCACTTCAGCCCCAGAAGAATTTCCCAGGTTAGGACCAGAGCACTTTTTGCGATTCGGCACTGCGTCGCTTTGGTCGTGCGACATTGTACCCAAACGAAATTTGCGTCCTTTTTTTCCCACAAATAGAGCTTTCTTTTGGTGGTATTTGATCGCCTCTGCGTCATTTCTGATCACCACTATAAACAAAAGAACAGCGACCATTTTGCAAAAAAAACAACAAATTTCTTACTTTTTGCTAAAATGCAAATCCAAAAAAATATATATAAAAAAACATTTTTTTCACCGGTTTTGGCCAATTTATATTCTTCCTCATATTTGTGATAAAAAAAATCGCAATCGGCATTTATTGATTAGTTTGCGCAAAAGTGGCCGCATTTACGGATGGTGAGAATTAATTTCTGGGGTTTTTATTTTTTTTTTAAATTTTTTACTAGTAATGGCAACGATCTGCGATTTTTAGCGGTACTGCGATATTGCAGCGGACATGTCGGACATTTTTGACACTTTTTTTGGGACCAATGACATTTATACAGCGATCAGAAATTTAAATGTCCACTGATTACTGTATAAATGTCATTGGCAGTGAAGGGGTTAACTATGTTCCCTGGGTGTGTTCTAACTGTGAGGGGGTTGGGCTACCATGGGCATGAGAGATCTAATTGATCCCAGTGACAAGGGATCAGTAGATCTCCCATGCCCCCCTAACAGAGCGGGGAACCGCGGTGTTTACATCGGCGGTTCCCCGTTCTTTGCCTGTGGCCGCTCATCGCGGCTCGCCGGTGGACATCGGGTCCGCCCGAGCCGCGGGCACACTCTTCAGGAGTGGGGTGGCGCGTGCACGCCCCCTACCGGCCATTCGCAGATTGTCGCTTTTTTACGGCGATTCGCGCCCAGCGTCCACACTGCCGCCGTAAATAGACGGTGGGCGGTGTGGAACTGGTTAAGGGGAGAGCCTCTGGGAGAATCAAGAATGGAGAAGGATCTGGGGGTCCTAGTAGACTGAGCAATAGCATGCAATGTCAAGCAGCAGCAACCAGAGCAGGTAGAATATTAGCATGCATAAAAAAGGGATTTGCTGCAGAGATAAAACTATAATTCTGCCACTATATAAAACCCTGGTTAGGCCACATTTGGAGTATTCTGTCCAGTTCTGGTCACCAGTCCTCAGAAAGGATGCACTGGAGCTGGAGAGAGTCCAAAGGAGGGCAGCTAAACTGATAAGAGGAATGGAAGACCTTACTTATGAGGAACGACTGCAGGCGCTAAACTTATTCTCTTTGGAGAAGCGATGCTTAAGAGGGGACATGATTGCGATCTTTAAATATTTCAATGGGGATCCTAGCATAAAAGGGAAGCTGGTTAGTCTCAGGGAATGTAGGACGACAAGGGGACACACACTCAGACTGGAAGAAAAGCGGTTTAATCTGAGAATGTGTAGCGGGTTCTTCACTGTTAGGGCAATACAGTTGTGGAACAATCTTCCACAATCAGTAGTGACTGCGGGTAGTATGGGCATATTTAAAAAACTATTGGATGTTTATCTCAATGTGTATAACATACAGGGATGTGGGTACTGACAGGAATACACCTACAAGGGTTGAACTGGATGGACTGTTGTCTTTTTTTAACCTTAACTACTATGTAACATGTATTTTAAAATGTCCCTAATCCAGAATGGGCAAGGGTGAAGATTATACATCAGCTGGAGTTGAGGTAGCCAGAGAAGAGAGGGAGTTATAGTGTGCCAGAGAAGGCGATGGGTGGGTGTTAGGAGCATAATGAAGCTGCAGGGAAGGGATTAGTGTCAACAGGTTGGGGTTGAGGCTGGCTCAAGGAATGGGTCTCAGCATTAGAAAGATTTAAAGTGGATGTAAACCCGAAAAAAAAAAATTTAATTAACAATTCTGCCTGGTAGAGTATAGCATGACATATTATCTGTGCCCAGTCTTGCCACAAAGAGTTAATCCAACTATGAGTAATGAGCTTATCTTTTTTCAGGAAGAGAAAGTCTGACTAACAGGGAAATACACAGTCGATCCGCCCCTTGCTCTGTCCTTCACACAGCAGAGAAAGTTTTACACGCCCCCCCTCCCTCCCTCCTCAACGTCTCAGTATAGAGGTGGGTGGGGAGACTTGTCACATCACAACTCCACCCAGACACCCTCTGATTTCAGAGTTTTACCGAGCTGTTAGTGCTTACAGGAAGGACACTTGCAAGGCCAGGATAGATGCAGGAGGCTTGCATGTATATATACATTAATACTGTGTCATTAGTTTATACTGGGTGGGTGGTGGGTTTACATCCACTTTGCTGCTGGAGAGCATACTTGTCTACAGAAAATTACATGTACATGTAAATGTACAAAAAGCCTTCATGATGTGCACATTGCAGGGAGAGAAAACATGTACAAAGTTAGGGACAAACTATATTTGTATACAAAAAATGGTGCTGTCGGTTTTTACTTTAACCACTTGACCACTGGGCACTTAAACCCCCTTAACAACCAGACCAATTTTCAGCTTTCAGTGCTCTTACATTTTGAATGCCAATTACTCAGTCATGCAACACTGTACCCATATGAAATTTGCATCCTTTTTTTCCCACAAATAGAGCTTTCTTTTGGTGGTATTTAATCACCGCTGGGTTTTTTATTTTTTGCACTATAATTAAAAAAAGACCGACAATTTTGTAAAAATATGAATTTTTCTTCGTTTCTGTTATACAATTTTGCAAATTAGTAATTTTTCTTCATACATTTTGGCCAAAATTTATAATGCTACATATCTTTGGTTTAAAAAAAACAAAACAAATTAGTGTATATTATTTGGTCTTTGTGAAAGTTATAGAGTCTACAAGCTATGGTGCCAATCACTGAATATTGATCACACCTGATGTACTGAAGGCCTATCTCATTTCCTGAGACCCTAACAAGCCAGGAAAGTACAAATACCCCCAAATTACCCCATTTTGGAAAGTAGACAGTCCAAGGTATTTAGTAAGATGCATGGTGAATTTTTTGAAGTTGTAATTTTTTAACACAATTCTTTGCAAAATGAAGATTTTATTTTTCTTTTCTTTATTTTCACAAAATTGTCATATGTTAACAGGTTTTTTTCTCACACTCAGCATATCCATACAATTACACCCCAAAACACATTCTACTACTCCTCCTGAGTATGGTGATACCACATGCGTGAGACTTTTACACAGCCTGCAGGGAGAACCATCATTTCTTGACTACCTCTTGCACTTTTGAAGGACCCAGAGCACCAGGACAATTGAAACACCCAAAAAATGACTCCATTTTGGAAAGCAAACACCCCAACGTATATTCTAAGAGGCATAATGAGTCTTTTGAACGTTTAATTTTTTTCCACATTTTCAAAAATTTGTGGAAAAAATGACAACGCTTTTTTTTTACACAAAGTTGTCCATTTATACAATATTTCTAACACACAGCATGTACCTAGCAAAAATTACACCCCACAAAATATTCTGCTACTCCTCCCGAGTATGGCGATACCACATTTGACACTTTTACAGAGCCTGGCCACATACAAAGGCCCAACATGCAGGGTGCACCGTCAGGTGTTCTAGGGGCATACATTTCAAATCTAATTTGACTACTTTTTACACTATTGTGAGGCACTGTAGTTACACGGGTGGGCTCTGTGTAGTGGCATGGATGGGCAGTGTAGTGGCATAGATGGGCATTATAGTGGCATGGATGGGCACTGTTGTGGCACAGATGGGCAGGGTAGTGGCACAGATGGGCACTGTAGTGGCACTGATGGGCACTGTAGTGGCATGGATGAGAACTGATGTGGTATAGATGAGCATGAATGAGGCACAAATGAGCCATGGATGGGGATGACTGAGCACAGATGGGGATGGATGGGATGACTAGCATGGATGGGGATGACTGAGCACGAATGGGGATGGATGAGCACGGATGGGGATGACTGAGCACGGATGGGGATGACTGAGCATGGATGGGGATGACTGAGCGCGGATCGGTGTGTGAGGATGGATGGATGGCTGGGTGAGCACAGCTGGCTGGGTGAACTTGGATGGGTGAGCATGGATAGATGGCTGGGTGAGCATGAATAGATGGATGGGTGGCTGAGCATGGATGGATGGATGGGGTGAGGATGGCTCAGTGGGTGAGCATGGATGGGGTGAGGATGGCTGCGTGGGTGAGCATGGATGGGGTGAGGATGGGTGGGTGAGCATGGATGGGTGGTGGGGGTGCAGCCTGTCACTTAGCAGCGCTGTGGGCATGTCCTCTTTCCCCCTCTCCTTTCACAATGCACCGATCCAGGGGAAAGAAAAGCCAGCACTTCCGCCGGCTTGTTTAGATGTGATGGCTCCGTCATTTGGCGGAGCGATCATGTGGTAAAAGACCGCTCACAGCGGCCATTCATCGCGATCCGAGGCGGTCACGGATGTTCCCGTGTGCGCGCCCCAGGGGAAGCGCGTTCATGGGAGGACGTCATAGTACATCCTCCCAGGTTTAAACAACCGCCCTGTACACGTCTTTTGACTATAGGGTGGTTGTTAACTGGTTAAGGGTTGGTGCACACCAGGGATTTGGTTAGTAGGAGCCAGCAAACTCTGGCGTCCTAACAACCAGTGACTCATCCGTGCTGTCAGCGGGAATGAGTCTTCGGATGTTAAGGAGCCAGCGCCCCCTGACAGCAGTGCTCCTCCCCCCCCCCCCCAGTTCAGACCAGGGCCTTTGGGTCTGGTATGGATTGTTGGAGACCCTATGCCAAAAAAAAAAAAATGGCATTGGGGTCCCCTCCAAAATTACAAAGCGATACCCTTATCTGAGCATGCAACCTGAGGGACTAGTGAGCACCCCCCCTCCCTCTTTTCCACAACTCTGGCTTGGTGTTTGTGGTGGTGCAGGGGGTAATTTATCAGATTCTGGAAGCCCCCTTTAACAAGGAGACTCTCAGATCTCACTCCCTATCCAAGTGACTTCACTCAAAAAATGTCAAAAGCAGATAAAAGCACTAGACTGTTTTTAAGAAGTCCTTTATTAAAAAAAAAGCCCCTCAAGGATCTGCATCCAGGCGGTGTCTGAGGGAGTCCCCTGTGGACGTCCCCCGGCTCGCCTGGCATGCGGGTAACGGTGTGTTGGGAGGGGTAGGAAAGATATCACCTAACGCCCCTTTGTGGCAGAACTTTAACTTTCCTGAACTTCTGGGTCATCCGGATGCCGGTTGGTGGACTCGTTTGGGTGTTACCCGGGTTGGTCACGTTTTTCAGAATGACGTATTTGTTACTTTTGAAAATCTAAGGACCAGATGTGAGATAGGCAATACGTTTTTCTTTAAATACCTGTTGTTAAGACATGCTATACGGGCGCAGCTAGGTGGCCTGACGCGGGAGTTGTCAGAGCTACCGCTGGAAGAATTATTCTCTCAGCCTGATATTTCTAAAGTAGTCACGACCCTTTACTACCGCTTTCAGTCCGATGGCTGCAGCCCTTTTCAAAAAGCTCAAAGGAAGTGGGCGGAGCTAATCCCGGATTTATCTGAAGAGTCCTGGGATGAGGCTTCCGAAGTATGCTTTCAAGACCTCATTAGTACCAATGATAGATACACGCAATTTAAGTTTACACACCAACTTCACTATACCCCTTCTAGATTGGCACGTATGGGTTTTGTCACTGCTGCCTCATGTCCTAGATGTGATATAATGCATGCTGACTGTCTGCACATGTTCTGGTCCTGTCCGGTTCTGCGCCCTTACTGGACTGCGCTCTTCTCCTTTTTTGAACATACCCTGGAAATACCTGTTCCACAAACTCCGGAGGTTGGTCTACTTGGCGTATTAAATGAACTGGTACACCGAACTCATGCTAGAACATTACTGCGTGTATTGTTATTTTTTGCTAGGAAATTGATTTTACTGAAATGGAAAGATGCATTAGCCCCTGATGTGCAATTATTCTATCGAATGGTAAATAAAGCCCTACCCATATATAAGCTTATCTACACGGGCAGAGCGTGTCTGAAAAAATTTTACAAGATCTGGCAACCTTGGCTGGACATTGGGGATTCCTTTT
>BLSH010171092.1:361338-377841 GCA_018402905.1 Glandirana rugosa
TTTTTTTTTTTTTTTTTCTGCACCTCTGGGGGGTTTTAGGTAAGGTCTGGGAATAGGTTCGTACGTCGTACCGTACGTTCTTTTCCCTCCCCGTTCGCTCGTGGTCCACTGTGGCGGGGGATACTGAAGTGTACTGGTTGGAGACTTTGGGGTGGGATACTGTAGTATTTCCCACCCCAATAGACCACTGCAGTCCATCACCAGGGCGGTGAAACAATTGAATCGCCGCCTCCTTCGGCTACAATAAACCCCTCACAGTTCACTACCCTTACCAGTACAAATCACCCGAAAAAGGAAGACAAGCCCAGTTAAGTTTAGGACTAACTACTACCTAGATGTACCCCCCCTCCCCGACGAATAATGTAAGTATTGTAATTATACTTTGTCAAAAATCAATAAAAACATACTTTAAAAAAAAAAAAAAAGCCCCTCCCCCCCATGTAGATCCATCATCAATCAGGATTTGAATTGACCCGAACAGAAGGAAAAAGCCCACTAAACATGACCATTCCCATCACTTGACACTCCCCAAATAACATCGGCTTCCTCCGCCGCTAAGTTAACAAAGTGGCGGGACCACTACCTGACGTCACCAGATAACCCCACCCTTTATGATGTCATAGGGTGGGGTTTCAGAGGTTGGTCATGTGAAGTCATAGGGGGCGGTGTCACCTGGTGCTCGCTTGCCCCTCCCTTTTCTTGCATGCCATGCTGCATGCTTGGATAAGGGTCTGGAATGGATTTTGGGGGGTCTCCACGTCTTTTTTTTTTTTTTTTTGGCATGGAATTCCCCTTCCAATCCATACCAGGCAGAATACCCCATACAGTTTTTCTTTGTTTGTTTTTTTGATATGGTGTCCCCTTCAAAATCCATACTAGAACCAGATTCATCGTTGTTAGGATGCCAGCGGGTGCCGGCTCCTTAACCACTTCCAGACCTCATACTATATTTTTACTGCGGCAGTGTGGTTGTATTCTGCGATACCATAAATAAGCGGAATTTGCTCTCATGCCCGCTGCACTCTGGAGGAGTGTGCCCGCGGCTCGGGCGGACCCAATGTCGGCCGGCGAGCCACGATGACCTGCCAGAGGGGAAAAAACGGGGAACCGCCGAAGTAAACCCAGTTCCCCGTTCTGACAGGCGGCATGTAAGAGATCTACTGATCCCTGCCACTGGGATCAGTTAGATCTCTGTTGCCCCTGACAGCCCAGCACCCTCACAGTTAGAACACACCCAGGGAACATAGTTAGCCCCTAGATCTCCCCCAGCAGGTTAACCCCTTCACTGCCAATGACATTTATACAGTAATCAGTGGACATTTACATTTCTGATCGCTGTATAAATGTCATTGGTCCCAAAAAAGTGTCAAAAATGTCTGACATGTCCGCCCCAATATCAAAGTCCCTATAAAAATAACAGATCGCCGCAATTACCAGTAAAAAAAAAAGTGAAAATGCCAGAAGTGAATTCTCATGGTTTGTAGACGCGGCAACTTTTGCGCAAACCAATCCATAAACACTGATTGCGATTCTTTTTTTTTTACAAAGAATATGAGGAATTTACATCCGACAAAACCGATGAATACATTTGTTTTATATATATTTTTTTTGGATTTGTATTTTAGCAAAAAGTAAGAAATATTTTTTTTTTTTTGCAAAATCGTCGCTCTTTTTTGTTTATAGCGGCAATCAGAAATAACGCAGAGGTGACCAAATACCACCAAAAGAAAGCTCTATTTGTGGGGAAAAAAAAGGACGCAGATTTTGTTTGGGTACAATGTCGCAGGACTGCGCAATTGTCAGTTAAAGCCACACAGTGCTGAAACACAAAAAGTGCTTTTGTCCTACAGTGGGAAATCCTTCCAGGGGTGACGTGGTTAACCAATGACTTATCCTTGCTGCTGACAGCAGGGATGAGTCACTGGTTGTTAGGATGCCAGCAAACAGAAAACACAGGCAAAAAGGCATTGTAATGTGTTTTTGATGCATTTTCCCATGTTTTAGATGTGTTCCATGCAGAAAAAAATGGAGCAATGTTGTACTTTTTTTGACTGCACTGGAACACACTGCACTGTTGTGTTTTTTTTTTTTTTTACAAAGTTGTCATTTTAACAAGTTATATTTTACACACAGCATAGGCATATTTATAAATACACCCCAAAACACATTCTGCTATGCCTCCCGAGTATGAGGAAACCACATGTGTGAGACTTTTTAGGTATCCAAAATCCAAGGAGCACCATTGCGCTTTCAAGGAGCATTATGCATCTAATTTCCTGACTACCGATGACATTTGTGGAAGCCCTGGAGCATCAGGAAAGTAAAAGCATCCACAAAATGATGCCATTTTGGAAAGCAAACACTACATGGTATTTCTAAGAGGTTTTTCAATGTTTGGACTGATTATATACCGGACATTGTATCTTGTGTATCATACATACATATCAACTGATTGTATCAAAACCAGTTACAATGTACTGTAATATACGCTTCTATATGAGCAGTCAGGGAATATAGCTTAGTGTAGCGTCACCTACTGTATATAGCCGTCCCTGTTTCTGTAAGCCAAGCAGGCCTACATGGCTGCCCTCAAGAATGCTATGTTCACTGGCCAGGAAGTACCGGAGGCTAAAGAAAGGATGAAAAAAAGAGATCCTGGGGATCCAGCTCAGTGCAGTTGTCTGCTGGGGATGGCTGGGACTGGTGTCCTGCAGGAACATAGCCACTTGTACAGGTTCATTCTGAAATCCAATTTGTTTGTAAGTCGGAACTGTACACTTGTAAGTGTAACTTCAACTTGTGCAGTGATGTGGGATGTTCCGGGCACTGCTATGTGTGCAGTTGTGCTATATGGGGCTCTTGTGGCTATGCTATGCAGCACTGTGGGATGTGTCTGGTGCTGCTCGGCCGTATCTGGGACCAGTGTGGGGCGCAAGCGGCCAGCAGTCACGTCACACCACCCCCGTTCGTAAGTAAGAGTCGTTCGTAATTTGGATATTCATAACTCGGGGACTGCCTGTGTATGTATATATATATATATATTTTTTTTTTTTTGCAGAGACCCTAGAGAATAAAATTGCAATTTTTTTATGTCACACGGTATTTGCGCAGTGGTTTTTCAAGTTAATTTCTTTTGGAAAAGATACACTTTCTGTGCAAAAAACACAATCTATAACCCAGTAAAATATAAAAGATGATGTTACACTGAGTAAATAGATACCTAACATGTCACGCTTTAAAATTGTGCACGCTCGTGGAATGGCGACAAACTAGGATACTTAAAATTCTCCATAGGCAATGCTTTAAAAATTTTTACAGGTTACCAATTTAGAGTTACAGAGGAGGTCTAGCAATAGAATTATTGTTCTTGCTATAATGTTCGCAGCGATACCTCACTTGTGTAGTGTGAACACCGTTTACATATGCGTGCGTTACTTACATATGCGTTCTTCTGCATGCAAGCACGGGGCACTTTAACTTTTTAAATAGAAATAAGCAACGGCCAGAAAAGTTGGCAAAAAAAACAGAACAGGCATAGTACAGGTTTCAGGTAGGAGTACATTGCACGTTGATCAGGAACAATATTGCTGGCTGCACTGGTCTGGTGATGGTGGGATTTGTGTAGCGGCGATCAGGAACACTGTTGCTGGCTTACATTGGTCTGATGACACTGGTGACTAATGTGGCAGCAATTGGGAACACTTCTGCTAACTTACACTGGTCCGGTGACACTGGGACTGATGTGGTAGCAATCAGAGACACCATTGTTAACTTACACTAATATGGTGTGGCAGTGATAGGGAACACTATTCCTGGCATTCACAGGTCTAATGACACTGTGGCGGTGGTCAGGAAAACTGTTGTTTGCTGCACTGGTCTGGTGTGGTGGCAATCAGGAACATTGATTCTAGCTTCACAAGTCTGTCGACACTGTGGCTGGTGATTGGAGAACTGTGACTGGCTCCACCCTTAGGGCTTAAAATGCAGTTTTACCACCACTCAACTGCTACCCACTTTAGCTGCAGAGACAGAATCTGAGGATGTAAACATGCTGCTGCTGTAATGCTTTGCTTCACAGCTGTGGCAGGAATTATACCCTCTGTACACCCACTGATCATGACCCATTCATGTGAATGTGTGGGGGTTAAAGCAGTACAGTACACAGTAAGATTTTTTTTTTCTTTCATACAGTCACCAGAGGAGTGCAGTGTCACTGTGCTACTCTTGGGGGTTTGATTTTTTTTTTTTTTCATTTTTTGGATGAGCACTGTAAAAACAATTGTTTTAACTGTCATAAATGCCTTTCCTTCATGATTCATTGTTTACTATTGTAATTGCCCAAAGCTATCACATAGTACAGGGCTGCTGTGATTGGCCCTGTACCATGTGATCACTGAGACCGATTATGGAGATCGCAATAGTAAACAATACTATTATGAATGGCTGCCATTCATGACAGTTGCTTATTAGTGGACATGTCATCGCTATGATTGGTCACAGGAAACACATGGTACCTGGGCCAATCACAGCAACTCGGTACTGACAACTATGATCTGCTGTGTTCGGTGCTGAAATGGAAGGATGTACAGGAACATCTTACCTAAACTAGAGAGCACCTGCCTCACCGTTTATATACTGTACATTGGCTGGGTGGGAATTGGCTAAAGGCTAAGTTCACCCATTATAAAGAAAAATAAGGGTACATGATTTTGCAGATAAAAAAAATGTGCATTTCTTCTTTTTTTTTTTTTATTTGCACCTGTGATCAACAGATCATGGGTGCAATGTCAGGCTCCTGCAGACACTCAGTACAACTGTCTGCTTGTACCTCCATATGGGCAGACAGTTACTGAAGAGCAGGAAGTGTCAAACCTACAAGGGCTCTCATCAGCGCTCTGGTAGTTTATTAAGAAATACAACTTGTACTTCATTAATTCACAGTACTCTCTGAATGATGATGCCACTGTGTGGCTGGAGCCCCACACAGCTATGCTGTTTTTAAAATGAGACATTGGGAGGGGATCACCTGCCTGCTGTAATGGGAGGTGGGATCAGGGGGGATGCAGGGGACTACTCGAAAGTAAAATGTTACATGCTGCACCCTAAATACGGGTGTAACATGTTACAAAAGGTGAAACGTATCCTTCAATGTTTTTGTTTTTTCAAATCAGCAAAAGAACAGTACTTACATTGAATTAGAAGTGTCCTTCATGCTGGTAGCTACTCTGTTCACCGAGATGTTCATTTCCCTGACCCCCACCCCTCCCTCCCACAATACCCCTGCAGCTGTGATCCTATACAATGTAAATAACATTCCTTATGCAGATTTTAAAAAATAATAATATAAACCGGTTCTAAATGCAAAAGTTGTTTTACCTCAATGCATTCTCTGAGAGCAGTGTGAGCCATAGCCACCTGCTGCTGTCAGTCAGTTCATGTGAGGAGGGAGCAGGAGATGTGGCCAAGCCATGCTGTTTGTGTCTATGGATGCACAAAGCTTGGCTTGGGAGTGTGCCCACACAAGTACCTCACAAACAGCCAGCTTGCTGAGAGGGCACCGGGAGAGGAGGAAAAGCAAAGAGCACCGGTGGCAGACTTCAGAAGAAGAGGTAAGGGACCGCTCTGTGCAATACCATTGCATAGAGCAGGTAAGTATAACATATATATTATTATAATGCACATGAATAAGCTTTACAACCACTGTGTTTTAAATAATGGAGTTATGTTAACTAGCAAAATAAAAATCTGAGCTTTTATTGTAAGATGGCTAACTGAACATTATTAATTTCTTTTGCCTGCAGATTCCTCGAATTGTGCAAAATGGTTTCATTGACTTCTTCCCAAAGATTTCCTGCTGTTCACCGAAGGAGGTTCTCACAAAAACTACACAAACTGATGTGAAAGATTGTGGAGATCCAGGGATGGACATTGAGGAATTTCGTAGTGATTGCTTCCAGAGACCATACCAGTACCTGATTCGTTTTGACCAGGGACAAAATCTAGATGACTTTGTATACATAGAAGGTCACACTGAAGGAGACCCTGCAAAATGTCTGCAGTTACTCCTTCTTTACTGTGGCATAGTTGACCCTTCTTGGTCTGAACTTCGGAACTTTGCATGGTTTCTAAATCTTCAGCTAAGAGACTGTGAAGCTTCAGTATTCTGTAACCATGAGTTTGTTGGAGATACATTGCAAGGATTCAAAAACTTTGTGGTGAATTTTATGATACTAATGGCAAAAGATTTTGCTACTCCTTCCTTGCACATTGCAGATCAAAGCCCAGGAAGATATGAGATAAATCTTGATGGAGTCAAGGAACAAGACCTGGTACCTTTCTTAATGCGCAAGAGGTGGGAGTCAGAGCCACATCCCTATATCTTCTTTAATGAAGACCACGCATCCATGACATTTATAGGATTCCACCTGCAGCCAAATAATGCTGGTGGGGTAGATGCCATCAATCCCAGAAATAACAGCATTATCAGACAAAATATTATGTCATTGCAACTTTATGAAGGCTTGAGGCTTCAGAGAGTTCCATTCAATACTGACTTTGACCAGTTGCCCAGGCATGAGAAAATTAGTAAATTATGTATGGTGCTAGGAATCCAGTGGCCAATGGACCCAGATGAAACATATGAGCTCACCATGGATAACATGCTGAAAATTTTGGCAATCAAAATGAGATTCCGATGTGGAATCCCTGTAGTCATCATGGGAGAAACTGGTTGTGGGAAAACCAGGCTGATTAAGTTCTTGTGTCATATGTGCAAGGGATTTGTTGAAACGGAAAACATGAAGCTAGTAAAGGTTCATGGCGGTACCACTGCTGAGACAATCCACCAAAAAATTTTGGAGGCCCAAGAAATTGCACAGATTAACAAGGCAGAAGGATGTGAA
Organism: Glandirana rugosa; assembly: GCA_018402905.1. Classification (NCBI taxonomy): domain Eukaryota; kingdom Metazoa; phylum Chordata; class Amphibia; order Anura; family Ranidae; genus Glandirana; species Glandirana rugosa. Next base: position 368,241 of record BLSH010171092.1, read on the forward strand.
ACTGTGTTGTTTTTTGATGAAGCAAACACCACTGAGGCCATAAGCAGCATCAAAGAAGCCCTATGCGATCACACGGTAGAAGGGGTGCCTTTGCAAGAAGACTCTGGACTACATATAATTGCTGCTTGCAACCCTTACAGAAAGCACACTGATAACATGATCAAACGTTTAGAATCTGCTGGTCTGGGTTATAGGGTGAGAGCAGATGAAACCAAGGAAAGACTTGGCTCTATTCCACTGAGACAGCTTGTTTATAGGGTGCATGCTTTGCCACCTAGCATGATGCCACTTGTATGGGATTTTGGGCAACTAAACAATGAAACGGAAAAGAAATACATTCAACAGATTGTGCTGCGCTTAGCCAAAGAGATTCAGCTTTCTTCCTCTGACATCCATTTGTTAACAGATGTCCTTTCAGCCTCTCAGTCTTACATGAGAAATAAAAATGATGAGTGCAGCTTTGTAAGCCTTAGGGATGTGGAGCGTTGCATAGAGGTTTTTAAGTGGTTTTATAGCCGTCATGAAAAGCTGTTGAAATATCGTCTATCCATGATAAAGAGAAAAATTTGTTCTGACGGTCAAGTAGAAAAAGCAGCTTGGTCTCTGGTTCTTGCTGTTGGTGTGTGCTATCATGCATCTTTGGAAACCAAAGAATCTTACAGGAAGGCTATATGTAAATCCTTTCCTCTGCCTTATAGAGACCCCACAATTTTTTTACAAGAAATAAATTCCATTCAGGATCTCTTCTTAGCGGGTGTACAATTAAGGAACACCATTGCAAAAAATCTTGCTTTGAAGGAAAACCTCTTTATGATGGTCATCTGCATTGAGCTTAAGATTCCATTGTTTCTGGTTGGAAAACCTGGAAGTTCAAAGTCTCTTGCAAAGACAATTGTTGCTGATGCTATGCAAGGCCAAGCAGCTCATACACCACTGTACAAGGACCTTAAGCAGATCCACCTGGTGTCTTTTCAGTGTAGTCCTCATTCAACTCCAGAAGGGATTATTGGTACATTTAAGCACTGTGCCCGATTTCAGGAAGGGAAGAATTTAAATGAATATGTGTCTGTAGTTGTACTTGATGAAATAGGTCTTGCAGAAGACTCGCCTAAAATGCCTTTAAAAACACTTCATCCTTTGCTGGAAGATGGATGCATTGATGATGACACCGCACCACACAAAAAGGTTGGATTTATTGGCATCTCTAATTGGGCTTTAGATCCAGCAAAAATGAACCGAGGGATATTTGTATCCCGAGGAGACCCAAACAAAAAAGAGCTTATTGAAAGTGCAAAGGGAATTTGTTCTTCTGATAACCTAATTCTCCATAAAGTCTCTCAGAACTTCCATAACTTCTCAGAGGCATACCTTAAAGTTTGCAAAACCTTAAAGAAACAGGAAAAGGAATTTTTTGGTCTAAGAGATTTCTACAGTCTGATAAAAATGGTATTTGCTTTTACCAAAGAGTCTCCTGACAACCTGACTCTCAATGAAATTGCTAGGGCTGTCCTGAGGAATTTCAGCGGAAAAGATGAAGTGAATGCCTTGGAAATCTTCCTAAAAGATGAAAAGGGAAATATTGGAGATATCAACACAATAGATTTGGTCATGGAGAACATCAGGTGTGACAGTGATGATTGCCGTTACCTGTTAATATTAACCAAAAACTATGCTGCATTACAGATCCTGCAGCAAGCTTTCCTCAAAGAAAACCAACAACCAGAAATCATCTTTGGCTCCAGTTTTCCAAAGGACCAAGAATATACTCAGATTTGCAGAAATATCAATCGTGTTAAGATCTGTATGGAAACTGGACAGATGGTTATACTGCTCAATCTCCAGAACCTTTATGAAAGCCTTTATGATGCATTAAACCAGTATTATGTCTATCTAGCTGGCCAAAAATATGTTGACCTGGGCTTAGGCACACATCGTGTCAAGTGCAGAGTCCATCCAAAGTTCAGATTGATAGTCATTGAAGAAAAAGAAATTGTGTACAAAGATTTTCCAATTCCACTGATCAACCGTCTTGAGAAACATTACTTGGATATAAACACATTCTTGAAAAAAGAACACAAGGTTATTGTTCATGAATTAGAAGCCTGGGTAAAGGATTTCACTAAAGGCAACCAAAACCCCACCATCGGTAAAACCCAAAGATACAAGCCTTCAGATGTTTTCATTGGTTACCATTCAGATACTTGTGCCTCAGTTGTTCTTCAAGTGACCGAGAACATGAAACAATCACATACTTATACTGAAAATATAACGGATGTGAAAAACAAAGCAGTACAAGTCTTGCTAAACTGTGCTACACCAGATTCTGTCATCCGCATAGGTCGGAAAGAGTTAATTGATGAGTACTTCAAGAAGCAGAAACATGGTTCATTATTGGATTTTCTCTGCTGTCATGTGCCAACTGAATATGACAGCCATACCATTTTTACAGAGGTACTCTATCTGCCTAATCTCCTAAACTGCTTTACAATAAGTTACTAATGATTTTGTAATACACTTGAGAATTGCACCTCCTGCTTAATAATTACCTAGGTGTTAAAATACCTATTGTCAAAATTAGAGAAGTCCTCTAAGCATTTTTTACAACTAAACTAGTACTATAAACTAATTCTAGTTGCAGAAATGTCCATGCTTTATGTGAATAATATCAAAGACCCTATTTCCTTACTGTTTATTAATGCCCAACTCCAGGAAAAGTGATCATTATCCCTTGAAGTGGAGCTGTGTGTTTTGTCTAGGGTAGAATAGAAGCACTTTTACTTGCCTGATCTTCCATACCCCCATGCTGTGGTGGTGGACTGTTCCTCAGCATTATTACGTCTTTTACAAGGCTATGGAACCTTGCTTTGGTCTTGATGACGTCAGGACCTTAGACCGCTGGAGCATGGGGGCAGGGTGGGGGGAGGCACTGTGGAAACTGGTCTAGCAATGTAGAGGAGTGGAGGATCAGGTAAGATTTTCTTTTCCTCTGAATTTAAATACCTTAAATAAGCAATTAACAATTGCGGTGTGAGCAAAGTTCTCAAGTTTCCCACGGTTGGGATTTTACGGAACACAGGATAAAAAGTAATTCACATTGGCAAACACAAAAAAAACATTGGCCAGCCTCCCACTCCAATCAATCATGCTTTAGTTTTGCTAGTGTCCTAGGAGGATGGATGTCTTTCCTCTTCAGAGAAAAGTATACCCATTTTTACTAGAACATCTCTTTTTTACCAAAATTCACCTGAGGAAATATTCCATGAGAAGGATCTTTACAGTTTTGCAAGCTGATCTGATTCAACATTTGGCCCTGAGTACCATCAAAGGGCAAATCTCAACTCTTGCAATCCATTTCCGCTTACCTCTCATTCTTCAGTTAAGGCCTTCGTAAAGGGTGTTGCTCAAATAAAGCCCCCCTGCCACAAATGATTCACTGGGATCTGAATTTGTTTATTTCTCCTCTTCAAAAAACACTTTTTGAACCTTTTAGGGATATATCCCTTTCTGGTCTTGTGCACAAGGTAATTTCCTTGTTGCCATCACCTTTACAAGGCATGTGTCTGAACTAGATGCCTTGTCCTGTAAAGTCCCATAAAACCTTTTCTCATCTTACACAAGGACAAAGTGGTCCTAAGGAGGCATAGAGACTCTTTTCTTCCTAATGTGGTAACACCTTAACCAGGAATTGGTGCTTTTGTCCCTTTGTCCAGCTCCAGTACATCCAAAGGTGATTTCCCCTCACAGTTTAGTTGTGGTTTGTGCAGTTCATGTCTATCTTGCAACCACGACTTCCATTAGAAAGTCTGACTCTCTTTTTATCATTCCTGATGGTCCCTGTAAAGGGGAACCTGCTTCGCTTTCCACCATTTTTCAGGTTCTCAGATAAGTTCTCTTTTAACCACTTCAATATAGGGCACTTTCACCCCCTTCCTCCCCAGACCAGTTTTCAGCATTCAGTGCTCTCAAACTTTGAATGACAATTACTCAGTCATGAAACACTGTACCCAAACAAAATTTTATCATTTTTTTCACACAAATACAACTTTCTTTTGGTGGTATTTAATCACCACTGAGCTTTTTATTTTTTGCGATATACGTGAAAAAAGAGCAAACATTTTGAAAAAAAAAACGTTCTCTTACGTTCACTGACAGACGCAGCCCTTCATTGCGTCATATGCACATCCTAGCAGGAGTAGACTAGGCAAATAGAAAGAAAGCAAGCTGACCCCTCCCAGGGGGCCGTCCTGTCTCTAACATATAATCCCCCTGCTCTGCATAGCATATCAGTTTTATTATACCTAGTGCAAGGAGTTAGACCTGGTTCCCTTATGGGATCTGCGGTTCCCCTTTTTTCTACCGCTTTTTTGTTTTTCTCAAGCTATCTGATGAAGACTGCTATCAAGAAGCCGGCTGGGGCATAGAGGATATCTAGAATCCTGAACTGTCCCCAGCGCGGCCGACCGATGCAAGCTACTCTTAACCTTGGCGGGGTCCGCCGCATCGTGCCCGTTCCGTGCGGGTGGCCAGTGGGTGATCCCCACTTGCGCCCAGTGACCGGACCTTGTTCCCGTCCAGGGGCCTGTGGCCTGCAGCATCCCTCTCCGGCAGTGGGAGGAAGGTCCTAGGGGTGCGGAGGGGGGGCTGGGCGAATGTTAGCGGTCTGGGCCAGCCGGTGGGGGGGTTTTCTAGGGCTCAGGTCTCCCCTGGGTGTTCTCATCCTACTCCTACACTCCCCTCCCCTGCACCACGCCTTAGGATCGCCATGCAGTGATCCGCCGCCATTTTGCCGTAGCCGCGACCATTTTGTTGGTGTTTTGGCCTCTAGTGTCGAGCGGCGGCCATTTTGCCGTAGTTGTGGCCTGTATTACAGGCTTTTGGCCTCTTGTGACCGCTCGGCGGCCATGTTGGATGTGCCTGGGAAGAAAAATGTGCGTTTTAGCCGATGCTTCCTCTCACTCTGGGTCAGCGTGGATGGCACAGGCGCGGTACAGGCTCTATGACTGGCGGGGTCACTAGCACTCCTACTGGGACACAGCGCTTGAGAGGCATCAAACAGCAAGTATAGCTGGGCTCTCCCTGGGGTGCTGGTAGCGGTGGGTGCAGTCCTCCTGGGGTCCTCCCTGGTTGATCTGTCGGGCTGCATTGTGGGGGTTTCAGGGCGTTTTCTGCCTGTCAGTGTTTGGTGGGCGCAATTGCGGCTGAGCCTGCGGGTCCTTCCAGGGAGGACCAGTTACGATCGGTGTTTGGCAAACTTTTTGCCCCGGGATGTGCCGGGCCATGCTAAGGGGGCCCCTAAGAAACGTCCACCCCCTCCACCCTCATCGGGGGAAGAGTCTAAGCCGGAAGTGGCCTCGGTGGTCACCGGGACCCCCGTGGAGCTCTCGGAAGGTGAGCTGGGGCTCTCGGACGGCGAGGAAGACCAGGGGGCCTCGGTTGCGCGTGAGAAGGCGTTGGTGAACGCACTGATCGCTGATATTTGTGCGTCTTTGCGACTGGACCAAGCAGGGGAGTCGCAGGAGACTGCATACGTTTGTGGGTCTGCTAGGCCACCCAGGTCCCCTAGGGCTTATCCTTATGATCAGTTCTTTGACCATCTGGTCTATAAGGAATGGCAGCGTCCGCAGAATTCCTTCGCCCTGTCCAAGCGTTTCGCTGTACGCTACCCATTTGAGGATAGTTTTGTGAAGAAATGGGCATCCCCGCAGTGGACCCTCCGGTGGCTCGCCTGAATAAGGCAACGACCATCCCTCTTTTAAGGATCCGTCCGATAGGTGGATGGAGGCGGTGTCCAAAGCACGTTTTTTGTTGGCAGGGTCAGCCATGAGACCGGCTCTGGCGTCCGCTATGGCGGCGCAATCTCTTACCGAGTGTGCAACTGAGTTACAAAATGAGTTGAGCTGCGGGAGGTCGCTTGAGGCGTCGCAGCGAGCAGACCATCTGGTAGAGGGTCTTCGGTACCTGTGTGACGCAGCTCTGGACCTGCTTCCCATGTTGTCTAAAATGTCTGTTTTCGCAGTCATTATCAGACGGGTGCTTTGGTTGCGCTCTTGGTCGGGTGACCGCGCGTCTAAGAGGGGTCTCACGGATCTCCCCTTTGAGGGCGGTCGGCTCTTTGGGGCACAGTTGGATGAAATCATTAAGGATTTCACTGGGGGTAAAAGTACTTTTCTCCCGAAACCCAGGCGGCAGGAGTTCCGCCGTAAGCAGGGTCCTGTTCCTTCGGGCCAGAAGAGGTTTTTTTCGTACGCCCGGTGCAGCAGGCAAGGATTTGAGGCCCGGCAAGTCTGCCTCGGGGTCAGGTAAACAACCCTGGCAGCTCAAGAGTGAAAAGGCAGAGAATAAGTCCTCCTCCGCATGATGGGTTGCCCCCACCCCGACTTCTGGGGTTCGCAGACAGGTGGACTGCCCGCATTTCTGACCGATGGGTGCAGGAAGTGGTGTCCACTGGGTACAGGATAGAGTTCAGCACTCTACCCCCAGGCAGGTTCTTCCCATCAAACTTGAGACTCCCTCAAGTGCGTCGAGAGGCTCTCCTAGGGGCTGTCCAGACGCTGTCCAAACAAGGGGTGATTGTGCCGGTACCTCCGCTGGAAAGGTTCCGCGGTTTCTATTCAAACCTATTTGTGGTGCCCAAAAATGGTGGGGTCAGGCCAGTTCTGGACCTAAAAGCGAAAATTCAGAATGGGATCTGTCCGTTCGGTCGTGGCCGCCCTACACCAAGGGGATTTCATGGCGTCTCTGGATATCAGGGACGCGTACCAGCGCTTCCTGCGTTTTGCGGTGGGAGATCTGCATTACCAATTCGTGGCACTTCCCTTCGCTCTGGCCTCGGCTCCTCGGGTGTTCACCAAGCTGGTGGCTCCGGTGCTGGCGTTATTGAGGCAGAGAGGCATCGCGGTGATAGCTTACCTCGACGACTTACTCCTGCGAGCGGAGTCTGCCTCGGCTCTGGAGGGGAACGTGGCTATCACCCTGGCCTTGTTGAAAGACTTTTGCTGGCTGCTCAACTTGCAGAAGTCGACATTGACCCCGTCCTGTCGCCTGGAATACCTGGGTCTGATTCTGGACACGGAAATGGCGAACGTGTTCTTACCTCTGGCCAAGTTACTGACGCTGCAAGCAGCGGTGCACACCCTGCTGTCACGCCGGTGGTCCTCCTTACGGTTCTGTACGCGGGTGTTGAGGCTCATGGTCTCTGCCTTCAAGGCAGTTCCTTACGCCCAGAGTCACACCCGGCTCCTGCAGCGGGCGATTCTGTCATGGTGGGACAAGTCTCCGCTGTTCCTGGACCAGCTGATCAGATTGGATCATCAGACCAGAGGATCGTTGGCCTGGTGGCTTCGGGCTCCGGCTCTAATGCTGGGGAAGTCGTTTCTCCCCCTGAAATGGTCGATAGTCACGACGGACGCTCAGGGCCGTTGGTCGGCGCAGGAATCCCATCTTCCTATCAATGTGCTGGAGTTGAGGGCCATCAGGCTCTACCTCTCCCACTGGACGGTAAGGCTGCGCGGCCTCCCGGTTTGGGTTCAGTCGGACAACGCCACGGCAGTGGTGTACGTGAACCATCAGGGCGGAACGAGGAGCTCAGCAGCGGCTGCGGAAGGGGCCCTCATTCTGCGATGGGCAGAACTCCACGTACCGGCAATCTCCGCCATTTACATTCCGGGCGTGGAGAATTGGCAGGCGGACTTTCTCAGTCGCCAGACACTTGATCGGGGGAAATGGTCCCTACATCCGGAAGTGTTCCGCCAGATTTGCCACCAGTGGGGCACGCCAGATGTGGACTTCATGGCGCCCCGGTTCAATCACAAGGTGCAGACCTTCGTGTGCAGGATGAGAGACCCACTGGCGGTCGCCACGGACGCGTTGGTGGCGCCTTGGGGCTGGTATCGGCTCCCGTACGCTTTCCCTCCCATCAAGCTTCTACCGCGACTACTGTGCAGGGTAGAAGCGGAGGGGATTCAGACAATCCTGGTAGCTCCGGATTGGCCTCGGCGCCCTTGGTACTCCGACGTGGTGCGAATGGTGGCAGATGTTCCTTGGCGTCTTCCGCTGCGCGAAGATCTACTGTCTCAGGGACCCATCTTGCACCCTGCTTTACCCTCGCTGGCTTTGACGGCTTGGCTATTGAGTCCCAGGTGTTGAGGTATAGGGGTGTCGCTGACTCCGTGATCCCTACCATGCTTAAAGAGCGCAAGTGTACTTTGCGCAAAATTTATCATCGCACCTGGAAGGCCTATATTGCCTGGTGTGAGGCGGGGGTTGGAACCCTCACTCTTACGTTGTGTCCCGGGTCCTGGCTTTTTTGCAGCAGGGCCTGGATAAAAAATTGGCATTGAGTACTCTCAAGGGTCAGATTTTGGCTCTGGCGATTCTCTTTCAACGGCCTTTGGCGTCACATTCGTTGATTCGTACATTTGTACAGGGTGTACGTCATGTGGCTCTTCAGATACGCTCACCTTTGGCGCCGTGGGATTTGAATTTGGTGCTTTTTGTACTGCAGAAACCGCCATATGAGAAGATCAGGGATATTCCCTTACAATTGCTGTCGCAGAAGGTGGCATTTTTGGTGGCCATTACATCCGCTAGGCGGGTGTCCGAGTTGGCAGCGTTGTCCTGCAAGTCTCTGTACCTAGTCCTTCGCCCTCCTCCTTCGTTTCTACCGAAAGTGGTCTCTTCTTTTCACATGAATGAAGATATTGTTCTTTTTTCATTATGTCCACACCCGTCGCATCCCAATGAATTCGAGTTACATTCCTTGGATGTCGTGATGGCTTTGTGGGTGTATTTGGCGGCTACAGCTTCCTTTTGGAACTCTGATGCATTGTTTGTACTGACAGATGGTCCGCGCAAAGGATGGCGGCCTCGTCGGCCACTGTTTCACGTTGGATCAGACAGACCGTGACCCATGCGTATACTGTTCGGGGCAAAGTACCTCCTTTTCCGGTCACGGCTCATTCCACCAGGGCAGTTAGCACTTCCTGGGCTTTCAGACACCAGGCTTCGGTGTCACATGTGTGCAAGGCGGCTATTTGGGCGTTGGTGCACACGTTTACTAAGTTTTACAAACTGCCGCCTCCTGAGAGGACTCTGTTGGGTACTGTTGTTGTTTACCCACCCCTCTTGACTGACACAGCTTTGGGACATCCCCACTTGTCAATGAAGGGCTGCGTCTGTCGGTGAACGTAAGAGAAAAAGGGATTTTATTAAAACTTACCGTAAAATCCTTTTCTCTTCCGTTCACTGACAGACGCAGCCTTCTTATGACACATGGGGTTATGCTCATCCTACTAGGAGTAGCCTAGGCAAAACAAACAAAAGTGTAGGTTGGCCCCTCCCAGGGGGCCGTCCTCACCTTAGCATATAATCCCCCTGCTCTGTACAGCACCTCAGTTTTTATTTGCCTAGTGCAAGGAGTAGACCTGGTTCCCTATGGGAGCAGCGGTCTCCTGAAGATTCATCTAAGGAAGACTGCTATCAAGAAGCTGGCTGGTGGTATAGAGGATATCTCGAATCCTAATCTTTCCCCAGTCCGGCCAACACTATGCAAACCCCCTTAGGGGGGCCCACCGCATAGCGCCCGTTCCGTGCGGGCGGCCAG
>BLSH010171092.1:377851-423055 GCA_018402905.1 Glandirana rugosa
TCTCCTCCCCCACCCGCGAAGACCCCCGGGGAGCCTTGCCCTTGGGGACGGGCCCCTTTCTTGAGGGGTTTGTGGCGGGAGTCGACAAGGTTCCTGTGATTACTAGGACCCTCACCTGACATCTAGACGTCCATGGGGACGGTATCTTAACGGCCGGAGACTGTAGAGTCGGGCCGTGGGGGCGACACATTGGTGGAGGAGATGAGGTGTTTAGTCGGTCCCTCTGGGCCCGCCTAATGTGGGTGGCGATGGTCGTGGGTCCTTCGCGGTCGATATGAACGACAAACTACGGAGTCGTGAGGTTGGCTTCTCGTTACGGGTGCTTGGCGACGTTCAGTCCTCGAACAATGACACACATTCGGTACGACAGGTTCGTTTTTGGCCTTCGGGTGTGGACAAAAATTCCTGAAGGACGTGTTCCTGACGTCAAGAGGGTTAGCTGGAGGGGCCCCCAGAAGCGCCCACCCCCTCCTCTTTCCTCAGGGGAGGATTCAGATCTAGAAAGTGCCTCAGTGGTCACACCTGTGGATCTTTCAGAGGGTGAGCCGCCCTCACAGGGCGAGGAGGATCAGGAGGCTCCTAGTTTGCGGGATAAATCGATAGTGGAAGCACTGATATCCGCGACTCTATGCGACTGGACCAAACAGGGGAGTCGCATGAGTCCGCATATGTTTGTGGACCGCTTAGACCCCCTAGGTCCCCTAGGGCTTACCCTTATGATCAGGTGTTTGAACAGGCAGTGTTCAAGGAATGGCGGAAGCCACCAAGTTCCTTGGCTTTGCCTAAAAACTTTGCTGTTCGCTACCCCTTTGAGGAAAGCTTTACTAAGAGATGGGCTTCCCCGGTGGTGGACCCTGCCGTGGCTTGTGTGAATAAGGTAACCACCATCCCCTTGGAGGGGTCTCCATCCTTTAAAGAGGCGGCCGATCGCCGCACAGAGACAGTGTCTAAAGCACTATTCTTGTTGGCTGGGTCAGCCATGCGGCCGGCGCTAGCAACTGCTATGGTGGCACAGTCTCTTTGCGAGCACGCTGCTGCACTGCGCACTAGTTTGTCTAGTGAATGTGCACAGGCTGAGGTACAGTGGATGCAACATTTGGAAGAAGGTCTCCGCTACATATGCCATGTGGCTTTGGATCTTCTCCCCATATTGTCAAAAATGTCTGTTTTTTCAATTGTCATCAGGCGGGTGCTGTGGCTCCGCTCTTGGTCGGGCGACCAGGCTTCAAAGAAAGCTCTGGCAGACCTGCCCTTTCAAGGAGGGTGTCTGTTTGGCCCACAGTTGGATAAAATTATTAAGGATTTCACGGAAGGGAAGAGTACTTTCCTTCCAGAGCCGAAGTGACGAGATCGTCGTCATAGGCAAGGTCCTGTCTTTTCTGGTCAGAAGTTTTTTTGGGCGCTCGGCCCAGCGGGTAAGGCCGGGGAAGGCGTTCACAGGCCACAGCAAAAGGCCCTGGCAGCGTAAGCCCGAAAAAGCGGAGGACAAGCCTGCCTCCGCATGATGGGTGACCCCCACCCGCCTCACGGGTGGGGGGCCAGTTTCTGGGGGTTGCAAGCAGCTCTCTGCCCCCAGAAAAGTCCTTCCCCTCAAACGTGAGGCTCCCGCAGGAGCGTCGGGGGGGGGGGCGCTTCTAGGCGCCAGTCAGGCGCTCAGCAGACAGAAGTCATCTTGAACGCCGGCTTGCCGGCTGGTGTACCTGGGTCTGATTCCGGACGCGGTACAGGCTGGGGTGTTCCTAACACCGAGCAAGCTTCTAATGCTTTAGGCAGGGCGAACCCTGTGATCGCGCCAGTGGTTCTCCTTACGGTTCTGTATACGGGTGTTGGGGCTCAGGAGGTCGACTTGCGAAGCGATACCTTATGCCCAGGACACTCGGCTCCTGCGGAAGGCAATTTAGTCGCGGTGGGACAAATCTCCTCTATCCCTGGACAGGCCGATCAGGTCGGAGTGTCAGTCCCGGGAACCCTTGGTTTGGGGGATTCAGGTTCCGGCCCTAAAGGGGGGGAGAAGTTTTCTTCCCCTCAATTGGTCGATGTAGGTACCGGAACTGAGAGCGAGCAGGCTTTGCCTGTCCCGTGGGACAGTAGGGCTGCGCCGCCCGGTTCTGGTTCAGTCGGTCAATGCCACGGATGGTGGCGTACGTAAACCATCAGGGCGGAACAAGAAGCGCAGCAACAGCCGCGGAGGCGGCTCTGATCCTTCGGGGGGCAGTGTTTCACAGGCCTCGAGGGCAGTATTGGCTGCTGTGCGTTTTTCCTCCTCTAAAGGCTCTACCGCGGGTCATACACGGGGTAGAGGCGGAGGAAATCCCGACAATCCGGGTAGCTCCGGCTTGGCCCCGGCGCCCTTGGTACACCGACGTAGTAAGGATGGTGGCAGAGGTTCCGTGGCGGCTTCCGCTTCACGGGGACCTGCTGTTGCAGGGGCCCATCTTGCACCCTGCTTTACCCTCGCTGGTTTTGACGGCTTGGCTATTGAGTCCCAGGTATTGAGGGAGAGGGGTGTCTCGGACTCCGTAGTCCCTACTATGATAAAAGCACGTAAGAGTTCCTCACGTAAGATTTATCATAGGACCTGGAAGGCCTACATTACCTGGTGTGAGGCAGGGGTTGGAACCCCCGCTCTTATAGAGTATCCAGAGTACTGGCATTTTTACAGCAAGGTCTGGACAAGAACCTGGCGTTAAGTACGCATAAGGGGCATATTTCGGCCCTGGCGGTTCTTTTTCAACGGCCCTTGGCGTCTCATTCATTGATCCGTACATTTGTACAGGGGGTACGTCATGTGGCTCCTCGGATACGGTCGCCTTTGGCACCATGGGATTTGAATCTGGTGCTTTCTGTGTTTGCAGAAACCGCCATATGAAAGGATTAGGGACATTCCCTTACAGTTGTTGTCGCAGAAGGTGGCCTTTCTGGTAGATATCACATCCGCCAGGCGGGTGTCGGAGTTGGCAGCATTATCCTGCAGGTCACCTTACTTGGTCCTCCATAAGGACAAGGCAGTTTTGCGACCTTCCCCTTCATTTCTTCCGAAGGTGGTTTCTTCCTTTCATTTAAATGAGGATATTGTTCTCCCCTCATTGTGCCCGCACCCATCACATCCCAAGGAAGTTGAGCTGCATTCTTGGGATGTGGTGAGGGCCTTGCGGGTGTATTTAAGTTCTACAGCTTCCTTTCGGAAGTCTGATTCTTTATTTTTGGTGACGGAAGGGTCGCGCAAAGGTATGGCGGCCTCGTCAGCTACCGTGTCTCGTTGGATATGGAAGACCATGACTCATGCATATGAGATTCGGGGCAAGGTTCCCCCGTTTCCGGTCACGGCTCATTCCACCAGGGCAGTTAGTATGTCCTGGGCGTTTAGACACCAAGCCTCGGTGTCTCAGGTGTGCAAGGCAGCTACTTGGGCCTCAGTACACACGTTTACTAAGTTTTACAAAATTGATGTTTCAGCATCTTCGGATGCTGCTTTTGGCCACAAGGTATTACAAGCGGCAGTATAGGCGCGGTTAGCGCCGCCTTAGAGGGCGTTTTTCTGTTGGGTACAGTTGTTATGGTTTTGCCCACCCCTCTTGATTGGCACAGCTTTGGGACGCCCCCATGTGTCATAAGAAGGCTGCATCTGTCAGTGAACGGAAGAGAAAAAGGGATTTTTTGTATAACTTACCGTAAAATCCTTTTCTCTGAGTTCACTGACAGACGCAGCACCCACCCCTCTGCGTTGGTTTTGTATGGCTTGTTACGAACTGAGGTGCTGTACAGAGCAGGGGGATTATATGCTAAGGTGAGGACGGCCCCCTGGGAGGGGCCAACCTACACTTTTGTTTGTTTTGCCTAGGCTACTCCTAGTAGGATGAGCATAACCCCATGTGTCATAAGAAGGCTGCGTCTGTCAGTGAACTCAGAGAAAAGGATTTTACGGTAAGTTATACAAAAAATCCCTTTTTCTCTGAGTTCACTGACAGACGCAGCACCCACCCCTCTGTGTTGTACGGCTTGTTATGAACTGATATGCTATGCAGAGCAGGGTGGGTATATGTTAGAGTGAGGATGGCCCCCTGGGAGGGGTCAGCTTGCTTTCTTTCTATTTGCCTAGTCTACTACTGGTAGGATGTGCATATAACCCCACTTGTCAATGAAGGGCTGCGTCTGTCAGTGAACTCGAAGAAAAGGATTTTACGGTAAGTTTTAATAAAATCCCTTTTTTTTAGTTTTTATTATAAAATTTTGCAAAGAAGTAATTTTTTTCATAAATTTGGGCCAAAATTTATACTGCTACATATCTTTGGTAAAAGTAACCCAAATTAGTGTATATTCTTTAGTCTGTGTGAAAGTTGGAGTCTGCAAGATATGGTGCTAATTATTAAAAAATTGATCACACCTGATGTACTGACTCATTTCTTGAGGCCCTGAAATGTCAGAACAGTACAAATACCACCCAAATTAACCATTTTTGAAAAGTAGACAGTGCAAGGTATTTAGTAAGAGGTATGGTGAGTTTCTTTCGTTCATTGCCAGACACAGCATTCCATTACGATAGGGTTATATCGCCACCTTCAGGAGTAGGACTAAGTAGAAAAAAGACTTGACTATGCCTATGGACAGTCCTAGGTGATATACACCCCGCTCTCTGCTATAGGCCTTCATTTTTTTTCTGCCTAGTCGAGAGTAAGGACCTGCTGGGATTTCTAGTCCTGGCAATTTTTTTGTTTATTTTCTTTTTTCTTGGATTTTTTCCAGTGAGATCTACAATCAACTGCCGGGCTGGATGATGGACTGGTCAGTAAGGGCCAGAGGGTCTCCCCAGTCTGGCCAGCGAGCGCGTGCAGACCTCAGCTATGCGCTAGGTCGGCCACGACATAGCCCCACTGAACGGGGGCTGGTCCTGAGAGGTAAATGTCTCGCGAGGTCGCATATGTTCTCATCCATCGCCCCCTTTCCAGGTGAGGTCCAGGCTTCGGGCCTAGGTGCTTTCATGGGGCTCACTGTCTTCTCTCTTCCACCCTCTGGGTCCTTACTGGGAGGGTACCTCTTAGACCCACCTGCTCATGATGGGGCCTGGGAGGCAGGTGACTGGAGCCACGATCGGGGCTGCGTCTTGCGGCCTTCCCCCAATTTAGGCCACATCTTGCGGCTTTCCTGAAATTTAGGCTGCGTCTTTGCGGGGGGGGGGGGGGGCACCGCTGTCTGTTTCGGGCTAAAGCCCATCATTTCCACAGCACGGTCTGCCCACAGGCGGGCACTCGCGGTGGGCGGCCGAAAAATTTAGGCTGCGCCTTTTGCGGCTTACTGGATGCGCCTTTTGCGGCCTGCTGGGCTTGCAGCCACCTCCTACCCTGTGGGGGCCTAGCGGGGTATGGCCACCTGCGAAGGGGCCTTGGTATTGCCCCCTGTGAGGGGCACTTGTGGCCCCCTGTGAAGGGCCTCAGTGGCGTCCCGGTTTGGGGCCTTTGGCCTGTATCCACTTTGGGGGGCGCTCTTGCAGGGGTACCCCCTGTGAGGGGCCTTAGCCGATGCCTCCTGTGTAGGGCCTTGGTGGGACCCCTGTGTGGCTCGTTGTTGCCCCCTGGGTGGTGGTGCCCCCTGTGTGGGGCTTCTGTGGTGCTCGCTGGTTGGGGCCTTTGTGGTACCCTGTGAGGGGCCTCAGTAGGCATCCCCTTGGCGGGGCCTCTGTGGCACCCCGGTGCAGGGTCTCGGGCGGCGGGGCTCTCAGTTGGTGGCCCCCTCTGCATGTTTTTGTTCTTTTTATACTAGTGGTGCTTAGACCTATAGCCTAGTATCTGGCGCCCCTGTCCTCCCCTGCTTCATCTGTTTAAAAGATCCTATATCTGGCTCGGACGTGGCCCACCTTGCGGTTGGAGGCCACTTCCGGTTCTGTCAGGTGGTGAGGATGATCCCTTCTCAACTGCAGTGGCACATGAGGAGGCTCTGGCTGTCGCACTTCTAAGAAGGACCGGGTACTTTTCTTGACACCCATGTGCCGTCTTACACGGTAAATGATGTTCCCTCCTTACAAGTGGACTGTTTCCAGAGGTAGTGGATTCTCCTGTCTCTAGGTTGCTCAGGGCAACTTTATTCCGGTAGAGGAATCTCCGGCTGTTGAGATCCAGCAGACATGTCTAGCAGTGTCCCTCTGCCTTTGCTGAGATGACAGACCTGCTGGTCTAGGGGCTGTAGTTGGTCTGCTGTGCCTTTTGGACACAGTTCACTGGTTGCTGAGCTCCCTGTTTCCGCAGTAGTATTGAGACATGTATTGGGGCTTCGTGTTGGTCTTTTCTCAGTTTTGTTCATATTTAGAGTCCACTGACAAGGGTTCATATTTCTTAACCCTCTTCAGTGTAATGGCCTTTTTTGGGAAGAAAACGCCCCTTTCGAATTTGTGCATCTTTCACCGGACCATTGGCAGTGCCCCTCGTGGGGCTGTTCAAGTCCTGTTGTCTCGGGGGGTGATTCAAACCTGTTCACGGTCCAAGAAAGATGACGGGCATGATACGTCTAATACTGGACCTCGAGGCCCTGACCTGCTTGTGTGGGTATAGAAATTCAGGATGGGTTCCATCCACATGGTGGTAGCGTCCCTCCATCATTAGATTTTTCTGGCTCTATCGCCATCACGAATGCTTGCTTACACTTTCCACTATGCCTGATCCTCGTACTTCCTCTTTTTCTGTGGGAGGAGGGCAGGATCGGTTCAGGGTTTTACTCTTTGGTCTCGACACCACTGCTCAGTTTGTTTCCCAAGGTGTTGGCCCAGATCTGACGTGGTTATGTCAACGGGGGATGCGGGACTGGGCTGCCTGGACGACCTTCTTCTGTGAGCAGAGTCTGCCACTACTCCGTAGGGTGACATAGCCTCTATGCAGACCTTGACAGATCAGTTTGCTTCTATACTACCTGAAGTCTGCTTTGACTCCTTCCAGAACATTGAAATATCTGGACCTCACCCTGACTCCAGCGCTGGCCGGAGTGTCTATCTCCAGAAGTTATATGCTACTTTCTCTTACGTTCACTGACAGACGCAGCCCTTCATTGACAAGTGGGGTTTATGCACATCCTACCAGGAGTAGACTAGGCAAATAGAAAAAAAGCAAGCTGACCCCTCCCAGGGGACCATCCTCACTCCAGCATATAACCCCCCTGCTCTGTATAGCATATCAGTTTTACTATGCCTTGTGCAAGGAGTTAGACCTGGTTCCCTGCTGAGACCTGCGGTTCCACAGATTGTTCTTTCTTTGGAAGCTTTCTGATTAAGACTGCTATCAAGTAGCTGGCTGGGGCATAGAGGATATCCCAAATCCTGAACTGTCCCCAGCGCGGCCGACTGATGTGAGCTACCCTTAGCCCTGGCAGGGTCCGCCGCATCGTACCCGTTCCGTGCGGGAGGCCAGTGGGTGACCCCCACTTGCGCCCAGTGACCGGGCTCTGCTCACGTCCAGGGGCGCTTGGCCTGCAGCATCCCTATCCGCCAGATGGGAGGAAGGTCTATAACCGGGTGGCTACCCGCTATGCCCATCGGATTGGTGAGTGACCCCCTCTCTCCACCCCCCACCCGGGGTGCGGAGGGGGGGCTGGGCGTTTTTTTGTAGCGGACTAGTCCGACCGGTGGAGGGTTCCTGGGGCTACAGATCACCGTGGGTGTCTTTGCTCGGGGTCGCCCCCCTCCTACACCTCCCTTCCCCCGCCCCACACCCCGCGCTCTCAATGCCGCCATGCGGCTTTCCGCCGCCATTTTGCGACGGATCGCCGCCATTTTTCCGTAGCCGCGGCCATTTTGTGGGCTATTTTGGCCTCTAGTGTCTAATCGGCGGCCATTTTGCCGTAGTCGTGGCCTATGTAAAAGGCTTTGGCCTCTTGTGACCGCTCGGTGGCCATGTTTGATGTGCCTGTGGATGACGACGTGCGGCCGATGCCGCTTCTTCCTCTTTCACTCTGGGACAGCGTGGATGGCACATGGCAGCACAGGCTCCTGACTGGCGGCAGGCACTCCTACTGGGACGCAGCGCTTAAAGGGCAATCACTAACAGCAAGTATAGCTGGGCTCTCCCTGGGGTGCTGGTGGCGGTGGGTGCAATCCTCCTGGGTGTCTCCCGGTTGATCTGTGGGGCAGTGGTGGGGCTGCATTGTGGGGGTGTCAGGGCCTTTTTGGCCTGTCAGTGTCCGGTGGCGCAATGGCGGCTGAACCTGCGGGTCCTTCCAAGGAAGAGACGGTTGAAGCGCAACCTGCGCTGGGGCCTGTAGTTCCCCTGGATCAGCTAAGATCCCTATTGGGGGAATTTTTTCCCCGGGAGGTGCCGTGTAGTGCTAAGGGGGTGTCTAAAAAGTGTCCACCCCCCCTTCATCGGGGGAGGATTCTGAACCAGAAGGGGCCTTGGTGGTCACGGGGACCCCCTTGGAGCTCTCAGATGATGAACGGGAGCCCTCGGATGGCGAGGAAGACCAGGGGGCCTCGGTAGCGCGCACCTGGAAGGCCTATATTGCCTGGCGCGAGGCGGGGGGTTTAAATCCCCGCTCTTACGTTGTGTCCCGGGTGCTGGCTTTTTTGCAGCAGGGCCTGGACAACAAGTTGGCATTGAGTACTCTCAAGGGTCAGATTTCGGCTCTGGCAATTCTTTCAAAGGCCTTTGGCGTCACATTCTTGATAAGTACATTTGTACAGGATGTACGCCATGTGGCTCCTCAGATACGGTCGCCTTTGGCACCGTGGGATTTGAATTTGGTACTTTCTGTACTGCAGAAACCACCATATGAGAAAATCAGGGATATTCCCCTACAATTGCTGTCGCAAAAAGTGGCTTTCTTGGTGGCCATTACATCTGCTAGGCGGGTGTCTGAGTTGGCAGCGTTGTCCTGTAAGTCTCCTTACTTGGTCCTTCATAAAGACAAGGCGGTCTTGCGACCTTCCCCTTCGTTTCTACCGAAGGTGGTCTCCTCTTTTCACATTAATGAGGATATTGTTCTCCCTTCATTATGTCCGCACCCGTCGCATCCCAAGGAATTTGAGTTACATTCTTTGGATGTTGTGAGGGCTTTGCGGGTGTATTTGGCAGCTACAGCTTCTTTTCGGAAGTCTGATGCGTTGTTTATGCTGACAGAAGGACCGCGCAAAGGGTTGGCGGCCTCGTCGGCTACTGTTTCCCGTTGGATCAGACAGACCGTGACTCGTGTGTTTACTGTTCGGGGCAAAGTCCCTCCTTTTCCAGTCTCGGCTCATTCCACCAGGGCAGTTAGTACTTCCTGGGCTTTCAGACACCAAGCTTCAGTGTCCCAGGTGTGCAAGGCGGCTACTTGGGCCTTGGTGCACACTTTTGCTAAGTTTTATAAAGTTGATGTGTCAGCATCTGCGGATGCTGCATTTGGCCATAAAGTTTTACAGGCGGCGGTGTAGGCGCGGCTGGCGCCTCCTGAGAGGATTCTGTTGGGTACGGTTGTTGTTGCTTACCCACCCCTCTTGAATGACACTGCTTTGGGACATCCCCACTTGTCAATGAAGGGCTGCGTCTGTCAGTGAACGTAAGAGAAAAAAGGATTTTATTAAGAACTTACCGTAAAATCCTTTTCTCTGAGTTCACTGATAGACGCAGCACCCACCCCTCTGTGTTGCGTTTGTACGGCTTGTTACAAACTGATATGCTATACAGAGCAGGGGGGTTATATGCTGGAGTGAGGACGGCCCCATGGGAGGGGTCAGCTTGCTTTTTTTCTATTTGCCTAAATTACTCCTGGTAGGATGTGCATAAACCCCACTTGTCAATGAAGGGCTGGGTCTGTCAGTGAACTCAGAGAAAAGGATTTTACGGTAAGTTATTAATAAAATCCCTTTGTTTCATCTACGGTGTCCGGCTGGTGGGCCTTCCTGTGGGCCTGTAGGCGGGTGTGAGGCATGATGGTATCTGCCTTCTAGGCGATTCCACTTCCACAGTTCCATACGAGCTCCCTTCTGGGAGATGATGGCGTAATGGGACGAGTGCCTGAGGTCTCTGAGCAATCAGATTTGGCTGAGCCGGAAAAGCCAAGGGCTCCCTGGTCTGGTGGCCGTGCTCTCCTGGTCTTCAACAGGGCAAATTCTTTCTCCCCTTGTATTGGACGGCGGTTTCCGCAAATGCCAATCTATCTGGTTGGGGAGGTGTCCTGGGACTGTGCTCTGCTCAAGATCATTGGGCGCTGGAGAATTTTACACTAGTGATCGATATCCTGGAAGTTCGGGTGATCAGTTTACATCTGGACCATGGATGGATTGACTCCGGGGGTTCCTGGTGCGAATCCAGTCAGAGGTTGCATCAGCGGTGGCCTATGTGGCTCACCAGGGCGAAACAAATAGTGTTGGCAGACCCGGTAGTAGCAAGGATCCTCAGGTGGGTAGAACGTTCAGTTAAGGGCTCCTTCGGTGTACGCATTCCAAGGGTGCAACTCTGGCAGGCGTAATGTCTCAGTCTGCACTGGTGGACCACGGGGTGTTCCCTTCACCAGGCAGTGTTCATTGGATATGTATCTGATGGGGCGATCCCGAGGTTGATCTGTTTGCGTCCCAGCTGAACAGGCTGGGACCAGAGCTTCTGGCAAGGTTGGGTGCCTCTGGTGGGCACCTCAAACGCTCTGGTGGCCCCCCGTAGGCCGGTATCGTTTGAACTACACCTTTCCCTCTCACGTGCGGTTGCTGCGTCCTTCACGCAGGATCAGGGCCGAAGGGATTCTAGGGTCCTGTTGGTCTTGGCACATCGACCTGGTGCGCCTGGTCGACTGGCTTTCGGGGGGGGGGATCTATTGTCCCTAGGGCTGAACTCTCGTCCTGCTCTACAGTCGCTGGTTTTGCTGGCCTGGCTGTGTTTAACCAGGTGCTGAAGTTCCGATTCTGCTGAAGGTTAGGGAGCCTATCTTTAGGTAAATCTACCGCCGGACGTGGAAGGCGTATATATCCCAGGGTGAGTCGTTGGGCAGTCGCCCTCGTTCCTTCGCGGTGGCTCAGATTCTGACCTTCCGTCCTGGGGGTGAACAGAAATGGACCTTGAGTACTTTCAAGGGCCAATTGTCAGCCCTGGCGGTCTTCTTCTGCGGCATCCCTTGGTCTCGCACAACATGGGGTGTATCTTTTGTTTAGGGGTTCAAAGTCTGTTTCCACTGGTGCGCTCTCTTCTACTGCTCTGGGATCTGAACTTGATGCTTTCGGATCTACAGAGGCCTCCTTTTAAAAATATTCGGGAGGTTCCCCTGCTTACTCGGTCTCAGGAGGTGACCTTTTTGGGTAGCTATCACCTTTGCTGGCAGGGTGTTGGAACTGGTGGCGTTATCTTGTCATACACCTTCCGGTGCCCCACAAGGATAGGTGGATTGTTTTTTCATCATTGCTCTATCCTCTGATTCCCCTTTGAATAGGACATGGTGTTGCCATCCCTGTGCCCTCAACATCTCCTATGGCGTTTGCTTTAACTGCCATGGGTGTGGTTCGGGTATTTTTTCTTGGGTGCATTGGCAGGCATAACATCTTTTTTAGGGTCAGACTCACGGTTTGTCTTCTTAGACAGCCCAAGAAAGGGGGTCTGGTTTTGCGATCAGACTGATGAGGACTTCGGCCTGTTCTGTCAGGGGTTGATTGCTTTCTTCCCTGTTGTGGCTCACTCTATTCAGACATTAGTGCTTCTGGGTCTTCCGTCATCAGGCCTCAGTGGCACCAATTTTGCTGGGCAGCCACCTGGTTGTTTGTGTAACCTTTTGCAACATTCAATGAATTGGATGTGCTAGCATCTGCGGATCTTTCTTTTGGCCGCAAGTTTTTGCAGGCTACTTTTAGGGGGTCCTCCCCTCTTGTGGTGTATTGTTCAGGTTGGGCTCCAGTTGTTCTGTGTTGAGCTCCTGTTACCTGGTTGGCTCTTGTGTTAGCCTTGGACTTTTGTTGTTACCCCACCCCTCATGTTTGGCACTGCTTTGGAACGTCTCTATTGTAATGGGACACTGTGTCTGTCAATGAACGAAAGAGAAAATAGGATTTTTTGACATACCGTAAAATCCATTTCTCGGAGTTCATTGACAGACACAACACCCACCCCTCTTAAGAGTTTTTGGTACTTCTGGTACTGCTTGTTACTAAACTGAAGGCCTATAGCAGAGATGGGGGTTAAATCACCTGGGACTGCCCATAGGCGTAGTCAAGTCTTTTTTTCTGCCTAGTCCTACTCCTGAAAGTGGCGATATAACCTTATCGCAATGGAACGTTGTTTCTGTCAAGGAACTCAAAGAAATGGATTTTACGGTAAGTCAAAAAATCCAATTTTTTTTTTTACACCTAGTTACATAGTCAGGTTGAAAAAGGACACAAGTCCATATAGTTCAACCAAAAAAAAAAAAAAGAAAAAAATATATATAACCAATAACCATACAATCCCATATACAATCATTCACCCACAGATCCTCCAGAGGAAGGCAAAGAAGCCCAGATAAGCATGATCCAGTTTGCTATGGGGGGTGGGGGGGGGGTGGGGGGGTTTAGTTCCTGATCCCCCGAGAGGCAATCGGATTCACCCTGGATCAACTTTACCTAAAAATGTTAGTACCCAGTTATATTATTTACATTAAAGCAGTAGTAAACCCATCCATTTAACAGTTTAAAAACCAGTTATATTTCCGGCACGTGCCAGAAATGTAACACTCCCATTGGTTGTGCTCTAAACCAAACTGTCAAACCATCCAATGGCTGGTGTCATAGCTGATCACATGTGCAGCATCATGGCAGTTGTAGGTTACAGGGGCCAAGATGGTAGCTTCCTTGGCTAAAAATGTTAGGAGGGTTTACTACCACTTTAAGGAAAGAATCCAGGCCTTTTTAAAGCAATCAACCGTGCTGGTCAAAACCACCTCTGGAGGGAGTCTATTCCACATTTTCACAGCTCTAACTGTGAAGAAACCTTTCCATATTTGGAGATGAAAGCTTTTTTCCTCTAGACGTAAAGAGTGCCCCCTTGTCCTTTGTGATGACCTTAAAGTAAATAACTCAACACCAAGTTTACTATATGGACCACTTATGTATTTGTACATGTTGATCATATCCCCCTTTAATCTCCTCTTCTCAAGAGAGAATAAATTCAGTTCCTCTAATCTGTCCCCATAGCTGAGCTCCTCCATGCCTCTTATTAGTTTGGTTGCCCTTCTCTGCTCTTTCTCCAGTTCCCCAATGTCCTTTTTGAGAACTGGTGCCCAAAACTGAACTGCATATTCCAGGTGAGGTCTTAATAATTTGTACAGGGGCAAAATGATGTCTCTATCTCTGGATTCCATACCTCTCTTAATACAAGAAAGGATTCTGATTGCGTTGGAAACCGCAGCTTGGCATTGCATGCCATTATTAAGCTTATGCTCTTCTAAAACCCCCAGATCCTTCTCCACTATGGAAACAAAATTGTCATGAGTTTATTTCTCACACACAGCATATGCATACTTGAAATTACACCCCCAAAATACATTCTGCTACTCCTCCTGAGTATGGCGATACCACGTGTGAGACTTTTTTTTACAGCCTAGCCACATAGAGCGCCATCATGCAAAGAGCACTGTCAGGCATTCTAGGGACATAAATTACACATCTAATTTCCTTACTACCTATCACATTTTTGAAGGTCCTGGAGCACCAGGACAGTGGAATTACCCTATTTTGGAAAGTAAACACCCCATATTCAATGAGGCATAATGAGTCTTTTGAAAGTGTCTTTTTGTTTCCACAAGTTTTTGGAAAATGTGGAAAGAAAATGAAAACATATATTTTTTTTTACACAAAGTTGTCAATTTATAAGATTTTTCTAACACATAGCAAAAAGTACATCCCAAAATACATTCTACTACTCCTCCTGAGTATGGCGATACCACATGTGTGAGACTATTACACAGCCTGGCCACATATAGAGGCCCAACATGCAGGGAGCACCGTCAGATGTTCTAGGAGCATAAATTAGACATATAATTTTCCTGGCTGCAGATAGGTACTCGAGTACTCTGAACTTGAGACATGTATTCTGCTGGGCTGCAGAGAGGTACTCGGGTACTCTGGGCTGGAGACATGTACTCTGATGAGCTGGCAACAGGTACTCGGGTGGGAGACAGGTACTCGGGTACGCCGATGTGTTGCAGATAGGTACTAAGGTACTCTGATGGGCTGGAGATAGGTACTCTGGGCTGGAGACAGGTACTTGGGTACTCTGATGGGCTGGAGACAGGTTCTTGGGTACTCTACATCTGATCTGTGAGAGAATTGTAGATAAAAAGGTACAGCTTATGTAAGAGGAATAGAATAAAGTTTCTCCCAAGGGCTTTTATGCAGCAAGAAAATCAACTAGAAACACAAACTATTAATATAATAACTGTACATCTGCCCAAAAAGAACCCCCCCCCCAGTTTATGTAAGAGGATTTGCTTCATCACTGTGTATCACCTGAAACTAGTCACTTTTATGGGCTTTTGTAACGGTTTATTACCACGTTAAAATATACCACCTTTTCCTGACAAGGCACACTCTACTAGATCTTTGAGTGCTTTATGGGCTTTTCGGAATAAGACAACAGTTTTCAAATTTGTAAGGCTGCTGCCTTTTCTTCATCTTGCACATCCTCAGTTTTACAAGGTGGATGTTCAAGCCTTAGCTGATGCAAGCTTTGGGCATCAGGTCCTCCAGGATGTTGTTTGACCTGCAAATTGCATTGCTTTCATTTCTGTACATGTTTTTTTTAGCCTGCATGTGTTTTGTTTTTGTTGTCCACCCCTCAGTTGCATTTCTTTTGGATGTCCCAATTGTCCTTGAATTACTTCTGAACCTGTGCCCCTTAATTTGGTCATAGATGGATCAAGATTCGGCCTGTTCAGCAGAAACTGTCTAAATTTTGATCCATGTAATGTTAGGCGGGTTGTACTGAAGTCAATCTATCAGTGAACTTCAGTACATTCAGCCTGTCGGGTCTTTTTGTTTGATCACTGCCGGCAGCTATAGCTGCAAGCAGTGATCAGAATACAGTGTCAGAATGCAATGGCTTCATGGTTGAAGGAAAGAAATTTGGTAATGTATGGTCAGCCTTAAAGTACAACTAAAGGCAACATACATATTTGAGTAAATCCTCATATAAATACCTGAAAGTTACACATGGTAATAAACATAATAACTGAAATGATTATTTTCCTACCATGTAGCTACAAGTGTCGTCTGTAATTCCCCATGCATTTCTTTTTTGCTATAAATCACTGTTAGAGATGATGGGAATAGTTCAGCAGAGCAGAGCTCAGGTGTCATTTCCTTTCAGTGAAATATGAAGTGAAGTATCTTATCTATCCAACAGACCTCCAGCTTTCTATCATGCTCAGTCTATTTTACATAACACACACCCTTCTGCCAATCAATAGCTGGGTGTGCTATGTAAAACAGTACAAGTCATTACAGGTTAATTTGTACACAGATCTGTCTATTAGTCTGTGTGTTTTCTCCCTGCTTGCTCTCCTCTGGTAATTTGTAAACCGGCAGAACAAAATCCAACCTAGGATCAGCCTGTATAGACAGAGCAGTGGGCAGGCAAAGGCGGGACATAGGCGGGAGTTGACGGGGCCTAATCAGGACTTCTGTGTAGAATGAATGGCTGAGATTTCCATGGATATAGGAGCCCCTCCCCCCAGTGATGTCAGGACATTTCTGCAGAGAGAGATAGATGCAAATGGGGACAACATGTGTTCAACACAGGCGATTTGAAAACCTGGAAGTAAATGTGTCACCTCACTAAAGGAAGTGTGCATGAGAGCTGGAGACAAGGTAGAGATCTCACCATCCATACTGCTTTTGCAAAACAATCAGTGACATGTTTAACAGACTGTATAGGTGCATAACATATTGATTTCTTCATTTTGACCAAAACAGAAATTTGTACTTAGGGTAAAATCTATTTCTTGGAGTTCACTAAGGGGCACAGGTCCCACCCCTCTTTGTGATCTACCCCTGGTACTGCTTTTCTTCAAAACTAAAGGATAATGGGAGTGGGAGGGGCTATATCCCCCAACCCCCACCCTGGCTGGCCTTTTTTGTTTGACAGTGTACAATTCCTCCTGTAGGTGGCAGTATAACTCCTATTTTTCTCTCAGTCGTACATGTTCAAAAATGTTAGGCACTGCGCGTCCATACGCATCCTCCTCTGAATGTTTAAGCTGTTGATAGTGGTGAGGAAAGCATACATAACATGGCTCTCGCATAGCATGGTTCTCAAAAGCATACATAATATAACTCCTAATGTTAAATGAGCCTATCAAAGCTAGAAACATCAGAACTGCCACTGGTACATTATCTGTAAAATTGCAGACTTTAGATTCTGTCATCCTTATCCTTGCTTTACTATTTGCAAAGTATTTTACCTGAAACAAGTATGAAATAATGAAAGCAGAGCTCCTTACCTGTATACTTGTTTTGAGCCATCAATTTACTAAGTCAGCAATATCAATCAAACTGAACTCCACATTGATATATAAGGCATACATTAATACAGCTCTGTAATCAATAATCTGTCTATATTAAATGCGGGCAATGTAATTAAAGTACTTAAAATTCAGCCTCTTGTAGTCCACCGTACAGTCTGTAAATCAGAGTGAGAGAGCGAGAAGCGGCACATAAAGCCAGTCAGGTATACTGCAGTGCAAGGAGCATGCTAATGCTTGCCAGTCATAGTGTGGAAGTAAAGGCTCATACACACTATTAGAAAATCGGGTGAACATTTTCGTCCTGAGAATTTTCGTACAATTTTTGTATAGTGTGTACACAACTTTCGACAGCCGAATTTTTGTACGAAAATTCTCGGATGGACAAACTCCAAAATTTTTCCTGGATGGGAACAGAATGACTGACTTTTGTTTAATGTGTACCGTTCTTGTACGAATTTTCTTTCATCGGTTCCAATTTGCTGTGAAACAACGAGAAAAATCGGATGAACAGTCGCCCGATTTTCTTATAGTGTGTACCCCACTTAAGGAGGGGACCTGTAAGTGAAAGTCAAACTGCAGCATAGAAATATCAGGTCTCGTACCCTTCTAGACATGGCTATACTGTGTAGCAGAGTTGTGTTAAGTTCAGGACTGGATGGACACAAATACTTTGGCAGGTAAAGCGGCTCCTATGTACACTATGTATTTCACCTCTATATTTAGCTGCTTGCCTGTAGTTCATGTTTAAAGCATAATTGACCTTTCAGTTTAAGGGCCAGATCACACTGCAGCGATCCCGGAGATCGCATATGATTCGCATCGCGCTGCAGTGGAATCGCATGCGATCTCTGTGCGATGCAAATTCAGCCATAGAGATATTATGGCTGAATTTGCATCGCAATCGGAGCAAACTCGCACAGGACCCTTTTTTCCATGGGCAGAATCAGATCACATGGTGTGAACGATGCCTGTGCGAGTTTGCAGTTTGCAGTGTGATATGCAAGCTGATTTGGGGGTGTCATTAGCTTTCTAGTGACACTCCCCACAGTTCGCATATGGCAGTGTAAACTGCTGCCCGGGAGACAAGCGATGTGGGAACCCGCAGTGGATTTGCATGGTTCCTGCATCACTGCAGTGTAAACCGGCCCTTAATGAGTTAAATCTGTTTCAGTTTCATCAAAACAAAAGGTGTTCAAAGTCTTACAGTTTGTTTTCCTTAGAATGTAGCCACAGCCTGAGTAGTAAAGCCTGTCCTCTGTCAACATGCTGCAGAGAGGGATCATTTTCTGTGTAGAAGCAGTAGTCTCTCTGCAGAGGTCCTACATGCCCTCTGCTGATTGAAAGCTAGAGCTCTCCAATTGGCAGGGAGCATGAGAATTTCTAGTTGTAGCAGCCCAGCTCTGACTCACCAGAAAGTTAATGGGCCTTTGATTTTAATCTTATTTTTGTTTGGAGTAATGCTTTAATTGTGGTTTTTATGTTTAGATCACAACATTTTCCCGCCTTTTGACGTCTGCTGACAGAAAGGTTTTAGAAACCAAGTTACAAGGCCACATCATTAGCATTGAAATTTTGTCCCTGCAGCAGTTTGATACAGAATTCTCATTTCTTAAAAAGATCCGGTAAGTTTTGACTTGACAGTGCAGTAAACATCACACGTGAATCTTTGTGATATTTGCTGTCATTTGTAGTAATTTACACTGGCACTTTCAAACCTGAATTTATTATGATCAGAGGACATTTCTTAGGTCTCATGCACACTGGAAGTTTTTGATTTTAGCTGCAGATGTTTTTTTCTACAGTCAATAAACCCTTCATCATGTTATCCTATGTGTTCATGCACACACAGGCTGTTATCAACTGGGACGTTTTTGAGCTGTAAAAAAAATTCAAGACCAGTGGGTTCTGAGAGACGTTTTTCATCTGAGAACAGCAGAAATAATTCTTACATCATCATGAAACCCCCATTAATGGTTTATAATTTATTGGATTCTTCTTCTAGTCTTTTAGACTTTATTTAACTTTTGTACTTTACTGGTTTATTAGGTTTTTTCTGTATTAAAAAAGTGGCATAACAATTTTAAGTCACTATAGCCTGTTCAGTGCAAGCATTGTATGACCCATTGTTGTATATATACTTTTCATTAAAGCAAGAGTTCCACCCTTTTAATAGTCAGCAGCTACAAAAAGTGTAGCTCCTGACTTTGAATAATCGAACACTCACCTGTCCAAGGCTCCCCCTCCTCCGTGCGGCACCAGCTGCTCCCTGTGAATGTCCGGTGTATCTTCTGGGAACTGTGACGTGAGGGAGGGAGGTGAACTTCCTTCTGGTTACGCGGTGCCAGGAGAGGAAGTGGGACCTGGGACCCTGTGAAAACACGGTCCCCAGTCCCCCTCCAAAAAAATGACATGCCAGTTGTGGCATATCAGTGTGTCACCTTCTCTTAAGTGGAAGTTCGCTTTAAAGTTGGAGTAAACTCCCATATGTTCATTTTACCTATAGGTAAGCCTACAATCAGGCTTACCTATAGGTATTGTAAATATCTAAATGTGCACCGTTTAGGAGATATTTACAGTAAATGCAGTCAGTGACTTCACTGGCCCATGCGCTCTGAAGGAACGACCACCCAGGTCATTCCTTCAGAGTCCTGTTCTGTAAATGGTGACATCATCTCGCCTCCGGCCACTCACACGGCCAAAATCCACAAACCTGGAAGGAAGACAGGTGAAGATGGAAGCCCTGTCAGCAGTGACAGCTCGCTGCTGGAAGGGCTTCATTCTAAGGTAAGTGTCACATAATGTGCTAGTATGCAATGCATAATTTTTGCCTTGAAGGTTAAAAATATACAAAATTGTTAGCGGTTTACTACCGCTTTTAAGTTAAAAAAATGTTTCTTGCACTGTTTCCCCATGTACATAGCCTTTTGGCTGCAATAAAAAATACTTAAAAGAAAAAAAAAAAAAGAAAAGAGAGAACCTCTCTTATCAAATAGAGAAGTTTTTGTCCACTATATAATATCAATGGAGTTTTAGTGAAAGTAAAAAAAAATGGTTACATCCAAGAACTTAAACTACCCACCCCCCAAAATAAAAATTTTTTAGCCCACCCTGCCCCCACCTACATGCACACGTGAACGGAAACACACCCGTTGGGGGCGCCTATGTATGAAAATGTCCTTGTGCTACACATGTTAGATATCAATGTGCGCACCAGAGTAAGAGCAATAATTCTAGGCGCTGGTAGGCGCCCTGGTCGCGACCATCCGTAATTCTCTACACCTGGATCAGGCTGGAGAGTCACAGGCGTCTGCCTATACGTTTGGGTCCAAGAAACCCTCCCGTGCGCCCAAGGTGTTCCCCTACCTCCAGTATTTTGACCAGTTTGTCTATAAGGAATGGCAGCGTCCGCTAAATTCCTTTACCCTGCCAAAATGGTTTTCTGTGCACTTTCCCTTTGAGGACAGCCTATTGCAGAAATGGGTCTCCCTCGCGGTGGATCCGCCAGTGGCCCGCCTGAATAAGGCGACAACTATTCCCTTGGTGGGGTCCCCCTCTTTTAGGGACGCGGACGGAAGCAGTGTCCAGAGCACTCTTTCTGGTGACAGGGGCAGCCATGCGGCCGGCCTTGGTGTCGGTCATGGTAGCTCAGTTGCTCACGGAGTGTGCGATGGAGTGGAGTGAGGCTCGGGGCGGCGTGGATTCGCCTGAATCCGTGCAGCGTGCAGACCACCTGGTGCAGGGGCTTCGTTACCTCTGTGACGCAGCTCTGGACTTGGTGCCGATGTTGTCAAAAATGTCTGTTTTTGCAATCATTATTAGGCGCCTGCTGTGGCTGCGACGCTGGTCGGGTGATCTACCTTTTCAGGGTGGTCGGCTCTTTGGGCCCCAATTGGATGAAATCATTAAGGATTTCACCGGGGGGAAGAGTACGTTTCTTCCGTAACCCAAGCGGCGTGCTCAGCGCCGCAAGCAGGGGTCTCTGCCCTCTGGGCAGAAGCGTTTTTTTCTTGCGCCCAGTCCGGCAGCCAGGAGCTCCCGGCCCGGCAAGTCTGCCTCTGGCTCCGGTAAGTGTCCCTGGCAGCGCAAGCCCGAAAAGTCGGAGGAAAAGTCCTCCTCCGCATGATGGGTTGCCCCCGCCCGTCTCTCGGGTGGGGGGC
Organism: Glandirana rugosa; assembly: GCA_018402905.1. NCBI lineage: Eukaryota > Metazoa > Chordata > Amphibia > Anura > Ranidae > Glandirana > Glandirana rugosa. Next base: position 398,440 of record BLSH010171092.1, read on the forward strand.
CGACTCAGGGGTTCGCGGATCGGTGGGTGCGGGAAGTGGTGTCCTCCGTTCAGCACTCGGCCCCCGGACAGGTTCTTCCCGTCCAATTTAAGACTCTCTCCGGAGCGTCAGCTAGCTCCGCTAGAAGCTGTACAGACGCTGTCCGAACAGGGGGTAATTGTGCCAGTCCCTCCAGCGGAGAGATTCCGCAGCTTCTACTCGAACCTCTTTGTGGTGCCAAAGAAGGGGGGGGTCAGGCCGGTTCTGGACTTGAAAGCGCTGAATCACTTTGTGAAGGCGCGCAAATTCAGGATGGGGTCAGTCTGTTCGGTCGTGGCCGCCCTGCACCAGAGGGATTGGCTGGCATCCCTGGACATCAGGGACGCATATCTTCACGTTCCCAGCTTTGCTTTGCTGTAGGGGACCTTCATTATCAGTTTGTGGCTCTTCCCTTCGGCCTAGCCTCGGCTCCGCGGGTCTTCCCCAAGCTGGCTCTGCTGAGACAGAGAGGCATTGCGGTGGTAGCCTACCTGGACGATCTTCTCCTACGAACGGGGTCAGCCCCGGCTCTGGAGGACAATGTTGCTATCACCCTGGCCTCACTGAGGGCTTCGGTTGGCTAATCAATCTACAGAAGTCAACATTGACCCCGTCCTGTCGCCTGGAATATCTGGGTCTGATATTAGACACGGTGCAGGCAAAGGTATTCCTACCTCCGGACAAGTTGCTGACGCTGCAAGCAGCGGTGCGAACCCTGTTGTCACAACGGTGGTCCTCCTCCTGTTTCTGCATGTGGGTGTTGGGGCACATGGTCTCGACTTTCGAGGCAATACTGTACGCCCAGAGTCACACCCGGCTCCTGCAGCGAGCGATACTTCTGCAGTGGGACAAGTCTCCCTCATCCCTGGATCGACCGATCCGGTTGGATCATCAGACCAGGGGGTCATTGGCATGGTGGCTTCAGGCCCCGGCACTGACTGTGGGGAAGTCGTTCCTTCCCTTGGAATGGTTGATAGTCACGACGGATGCCAGCCTCTCAGGCTGAGGAGGAGTCCTGGGGCATCTGTCGGTTCAGGGTCGTTGGGCGGCACCGGAGTCTCCTCTCCTGATCAATGTGTTGGAGCTGAGGGCAATCAGGCTCTGTCTCTCCCGCTGGTCGGCGAGGCTGCGTGGCCTCCCGGTTCAGGTTCAGTCAGACAACGCCACGGCGGGGGTGTACGTGAACCATCAAGGCGGAACAAGGAGCTCAGCAGCTGCGACGGAGGCAGCCCACATTCTAAGGTGGGCAGAGCTTCACGCGCCAGCAATCTCAGCCATCTACATTCCGGGCGTAGAAAATTGGAAGGCGGACTTCCTCAGTCGCCAAACGCTGGACCAAGGGGAATGGCATCCAAGGGGAATGGCATCCAGAGGCATCCAGAGGAAGGGCCGCGCAAAGGTTTGGCGGCTTCGTCGGCCACTGTATCCCGTTGGATCAGACAGACTGTGGACCATGCGTATACTGTTCTGGGCCAAGTACCCCCTTTTCCAGTCACGGCTCATTCCACCAGGGCGATTAGCACTTCCTGGGCTTTCAGACACCAAGTGTCTATGTCTCAGGTGTGCAAGGCGGCTACTTGGGCCTCGGTGCACACTTTTGTTAAGTTTTACAAAGTTCATGTGTCAGCATCCACAGATGCTGCTTTTGGCCGCACAGTTTTACAGGGGGCGGTGTTGGCACGGCTGGCGCCTCCTGAGATCTTTCTGTGGGTACAGTTGTTATTGTTTACCCACCCCTCTTGTTTGACACTGCTTTGGGATGTCCCAATGTGTCATGAATAGAGGCTGCGTCTGTCAATGAACATAAGAGAAAATAGGATTTTATTAAGAACTTACCGTAAAATCCTTTTCTCTGAGTTCATTGACAGACGCAGCACCCACCCCTCTGTGTTGTGTTTGTACGGCTTGTTACGATCTGATATGATATGCAGGGCTGAGGGGTTATATGCTGAGTGAGGACGGCACCCTGGGAGGGGCCAGCTTTGCTTTTCTGAACTTTCGTTCTGCCTAGTCTACTTCTAGTAAAAGATGCATAAACCCCACATGTCATAAATAGAGGCTGCGTCTGTCAATGAACTCAGAGAATGGGATTTTATGGTAAGTTCTTAATAAAATCCTATTTTTATTCTATAGGATCTATTTTTAGAAAAGATATAATTTTTGGTGGTTTTAACAAACCTCCAGGCCTTAAATTGTTTTTTAAACTTGTGCAAAAATGCTCTGGCAGCAGAAGGATTAAAGTGGTTGTAAAGTCAGAAGTTTTTTTTATCCTAATGCATTCTGTGCATTAAGATAAAAAACCTTCTGTGTGTAGCAACCCCTGCAATACTTACCTAAGCCCCTAATCTCTGTCCAGCGATGTGCACGAGTGCCTCGACCGTCAGGGACTCTCCCTCCTGATTGGCTGGTACACAGCAGTGGCGCCATTGGCTCCTGCTGCTATCAATCAAAGGCAGTTAAAGAGTGGGCGGAGCCGAACCATGGCTCTGTGTCTAAATGTACACATGGAGCTTCGGCTCAGTTCAGGTGCCCCCATAGTAAGCTGCTTGCTGTGGGGGCACTCGACAGGAAGGAGGGTTCAGGAGCACCAAAGAGGGACCCAAGAAGAGGAGGATCCAAGCTGATTTGTGCAAAACTATTACACAGGGCAGGTAGGTATGACATGTTTATTATTTTTAAAGAAAAACGAGACTGTAGTATCACTTTAAAGACTTTCGAAATTATCGAGAAGGGTAAGATATAGGAAAAGATTGAAGAAAGAAAATACAAAAAAATTAAGCTCAAGTGGAATTTGTTCTTGAATATCAAATGTTAATAAAATGACAGTATAATCACAATATTGGATGAATTTTTTCATATGCTAAATAAACCGTGCCGCCATAACACCAAAATACTAGCACAGTTATAAATAGGAGAGATAATTGCACATATAATTTGTTTTCATTCCTGATGCAGGAGATTTCTCGAGAATTCGTTTGGAAATTTAATATTGATTATACAGACGGATTTTGAAGAAGGATCCCAGGGAGCAAATCTTGTGGCATCAGCAAAGTAAGCTTGCCTACTGTACTTAAATAAAAAGAAAATACATAGGAACATAAGTTGTGTATACAAAAAGTCAGCAGTTACACGTACCAGTGCTGTCTTCATACGACCCAATAGTTTTAGTGTTGTCTTCGGTCCTGCACTGGATTCAGGCACATCTGTTAAGCTCCAACTAAACTTTCTGTATTGTGAGAAATATGGTTATCTTGTATGAGCATCTAGATCAGGCATTACTAAATGGCAGACCACGGGCCAAGCCCAGACTGAGTCAATGTTCCATCTAGCCCCGCCACTGTTGCGCGATTTAGGATCTGCTTATTTTCCCTCAGCCACCGCTGCCCGCTAGCTCTGTTGTCTTCACAGAGCTGACATTGGAAGACCAGCACAGCGATGCACAGAGGATGGGGGTTAATTGATTGGTTGCTAGAACCGCCCTGCACTCTAGCAACCAATCAATTAACTGGGGCAGGTCCCGTGCTCCGTCCATCCCTTTGCTGCACTTTTGATGCCAGCTGCTGTGCTTCCTACTGTGCTGTGCCTCCTATGTCAGCTGCTGTGCCCTGTGTAAGGTAGGACAAGGAAAAGGGTACAGTTATTGTTATGAAGGAGGGGGAAAGGATCAGAAACTGAAGTAGGAAGGAGGAGTGGTGACATAAAAGAGAAGCAGGGCAGGAATGTGTAGGACGTGATATGAAGGGGGACGTGGTTCTACAAAGGGGGGTGAGGACAGTTATGAGAAGGGGGGTGCTATAAAGAGGTGAGGACAGGAATATGAAGGGGGGTGCTATAAAGAGGATGAGTACAAGAAGGTGCTATAAAGGGTGTGAGGATAGTTATGTGAAGGGGGGTGCCATAAAGGGGGAAATGTAAAGGGGGGTGCTATAAAAGGGATGAGCACAGTAATGGGGAAGGGGGTGCTATTAAGGGGTAAGGCTAGGAATGTGAAGGGGGGTGCTATGAAGGGGGTGAGGACAGGAATGGGAGGGGGGCTGGGGATTGCAATGTGAAGGAGGGATACTATAAAGGGGGCGAGGACAAAAAATGTGAATGGGGGCTGATGACTGTAACGTGAAGGGGGGATGATGTGCAGGGAGACTGAGAACACTGATGTAATAAAAAGGATTGTGATGTTAAGGATCTGAGGCTAGGTTCACATTATTGCGTACTGCCTGTAGGCAGCCCATTTATTTCAGTGGGCTGCCTTATAAGAAGAAATTCAGAAAACCCCTTTTTTATTTTTTAATTGCATCATATCAAGCTGCATGGTACTGTTGCACTATGGGGTGTGGCACTCGCAAAAATGCACCACATTTGCCATTGTGCAAAGGTGCAGTTGAGAGTTAAACGTGATTCGGACCTCGGCTGGAAAAAAAATTTACCAACTGGGCCTTTATGAATTTTAATTCAGTACCCCTGATCTAGATGCTCATACAAGATAATCATATTGCTCAGAATACAGCAAGTTTAGTTGGAGCTGTGCAGATGTGTTTCACAGTCATTGAGTGAACTTTTTATACATGGACCTCTAAGTCTGTACGTACAATATTGCGTAAGACAACTGTAAGACATGCAAGAAGCAGAAAGCAAACCAAGCTAGTGCATTATCATGATAATGCTTTTTCATTTTATTAAACGCACAAAATGAACTCACATTCAGTAAAAGATATGAAAACATATTAGGGGCTCTGCTGACTGAGGAACAATGCTAGAACAGGAAAGCGTAAATGAGAAAAGTCCTTTGATCTGCTTACTTTGAACTGATCTGGAGGAGAGAGGGCTGCAGCTAAACAGGTAATGTGTATGTATTTACTTTATTTATTTAATTGCCATGTGTCACCTGAGGCAACTTACTTCACTGGGTATATGTATAGGTTTACAACAACTTTAAGTGATTTTGTCTCATCCCAAAAATTATATAAAATTGAATCTGCTTAGCCCTGGTTCATACTATAAATCACACATTAAAGAGCTGTACATCCTATCCTGTGTGATTCACATTCGTTTCAGTGTGGTGGGATTTGAGCCCATTCATTTTGAATGGGCTCAAATCGCACTGCGTCACCCTAAAAGAAGTGCATAAATGCTTTGTAGGAAACGCGCACAGAACACAGGTTTCCCACACTGTGTTCTAGTGTGGACCTAGCCTTAATCCCTTAATTTACAAGCTATTTGAGAAAGGTAAAAACTGGTGTCATCTGCCCCTCTTGGTGGTTGGGTGGGTCAGTCTGAAAAAAATGATCTGAATGCCCCAAATTTATGTATTATATAATGCACCTATGTGATTACGTATGGTTAGGCCAAAATGAAATTAGAATTTCTGCAATGCCCTCCTGAGGATGGAGGCTTGGCTTTGTCAGATTTTTGGCTATATTTTGTTGCTGCATAATTGCAACATTAGGGCTAGACAATACAAATTAAAAGGAACCTAATAACAGCCTGATTAAGCATATTTTAGAAACCATTTCTCTAGCATCCTTCTTAATTTGCTTTTGGCTATAATATATATATTTATCCCCTTATTGGGAAACCTCAGACTGCTTGAGTATTTTTCAAAACTGGAAAGATTTTGGAACCCCTCATATACACCATGTTTTTGCTAACAATAATTTGAAGTCATCCCAGCAACTGCAGGAAACTTTTATAATTCCAAGAACAGATTTTTTTCAGTACCTGCAACTCAGACATGCCATGCAGACCAGAGGCATTCTCTTAATTTTTACAGAGCTGAGCTTCTCATGACCTACTCATACCATTACTAAAAAAAAAGAAGATATATTCCATATGTACACTATATTTTTTAGGGGCACACTTGTTTAATGCTATCCTCCGTAGAGCTAAGTGACAACAAGACAGCTCACACATTTATTTATCCCTCACAGTGTATACAGGACTTCACAATGACTACATACATGTAGATATAGGGATTTCTCTTCCCTAGATGTTGTGCCACAATAGGTGATCTGGTTCACATTATTTGGCGATGTCCCAAATGATTCCAATATTTTCATATCATTATTAACCACATCAATAGAAAGTTTGGTACCCATCTATAAAACTCCTCCCTGACTTCTACAAATGGTCAGTTCAGGTCAGAGGTAAAGAACTTTCTTGTGATGACAACTCCCCACAGTTGAGGTCAATTCATATTTCAGGCTGGAAAAAACATACACATCAAAAATGGGGCTGTCATAATACATTTCAATGCTATTCACCATGTAATGCACATCACCTTTTTGGGTGTCAACCTGTTATACATCCATAACAAGCATATCTCTTGGTCCTATTACTTTTTTTAAGAGATGTTTAATTACCTACTATTCAGAACTGACTAACAAAGCAGAATGCAGATAACGTTTCCTTACCTTATTGCAATGTTAGTAAGTAATGTTGGGCATAATCTAGGATCAAGGTATCGCACCATAGTGGATATTTTCATTATTAGTGCAATAATTCACATACAATATCTAACAAAAGTGAGTACACCCCTCACATTTTTTAAATATTTTCTTATATCTTTTCATGAGACAACACTGAAGAAACGACACTTTGCTACAATGTAAAGCAGTGAGTGTACAGCTTGTATAACAGTGTAAAGTTGCTGTCCCCTCAAAATAACTCAACACACAGCCATTAATGTCTAAACTGCTGGCAACAAAAGTGAGTACACCCCTAAGTGCAAATGTCCAAATTGGGCCCAAAGTGTCAATATTTTGTGTGGCCACAATTATTTTCCGTGCTAAAAAAATCTGCGCTTGTGGATAAATAAATTATAACATTACATGCAATGATCCCTGAAGAGACAAATCCACTCAGGAATCAATGCATGTCTGAGAGGCTGCTGCTACACAAGTGTATAAACTCATAAACAATGTGAAAAACATAAAATACAGCGCCACCTTCTAATAATAGTGCCAAATAACACAATATGTGAGTGTGATTCACATTTCAATTAATTGAGTACATCAATGTTCAGCAAACTAATCAAATAGTCCATAAATAAGAAAAAGTGCTCCGTGCTCAATCAAGTGCCAACAATACAACGTGGTGCTCGGTGACAATCCCCCGTTGTGACCCCACTCACCAGAACAAATGGATCCCCAGCTTTTCAGTCTGGGGATCAAACAAGCCAAGTCCTGGTGCTGGTCAGATGGATGTGAGGGTGATGATGACGAGACCCTTGCTTTAATCAGGACTCAATTCCAGAAACTTAAGATCCTCATAAGGTTGGATAAAAGAAGAAAAGAATGGCTTCCATAGTGAAATACCGTTTAAAAAGATTTATTGGGCGCAAAAACAAAGATCGCACTTACAAGAAGTAGGTTAAAATCTCGCATGGGTATGCTCATGTGGGTATACAGCGTGGCGTGGTCTCCAACTTGCGGCGTGCGTTCCACCACCGGCAGGATGTGATGTCAGCGGATACGGGGAGCCGGAAATGACGTCAACGCGTTTCGCTTTCAATCAAGCGTCATCACGGACAATTTCCTATGCCCACCATTCCCCTTTTTAAATGTCTGGAGGATCGCCACACCCACCTATTGCACCAAAAAGCATATTATTCGGGCCAATTATAAAGGCAATCTCCCCCGCATCAGAGACATTAACACATCTCCCCCTAGTGGTGGATTACAAAAATTGCCGCTGGCAACCCCACATGAGAATACAAGACCCCATGCCATATAAAAATAAAACAAACCATGAAAAACAACATAGATCCTTTTTACATAAAATAGACATCGGACGCATAACCCCGATAGTCTACACTAAATTGACAATAGACTGAAAATAAATATTTAAAAGTACAGAAAAAAATTAATAAATTATTAATAAAAAATAAAATAAATAATAATAAAAAATAAATAATATATAAAAATGACAATAGAAATTTTTTCATTTTGTCATTTTTATATATTATTTATTTTTTATTATTTATTTTATTTTTTATTAATAATTTATTAATTTTTTTCTGTACTTTTAAATATTTATTTTCAGTCTATTGTCAATTTAGTGTAGACTATCGGGGTTATGCGTCCGATGTCTATTTTATGTAAAAAGGATCTATGTTGTTTTTCATGGTTTGTTTTATTTTTATATGGCATGGGGTCTTGTATTCTCATGTGGGGTTGCCAGCGGCAATTTTTGAAATCCACCACTAGGGGGAGATGTGTTAATGTCTCTGATGCGGGGGAGATTGCCTTTATAATTGGCCCGAATAATATGCTTTTTGGTGCAATAGGTGGGTGTGGCGATCCTCCAGACGTTTAAAAAGGGGAATGGTGGGCATAGGAAATTGTCCGTGATGACGCTTGATTGAAAGCGAAACGCGTTGACGTCATTTCCGGCTCCCCGTATCCGCTGACATCACATCCTGCCGGTGGTGGAACGCACGCCGCAAGTTGGAGACCACGCCACGTTGTATACCCACATGAGCATACACATGCAAGATTTTAACCTACTTCTTGTAAGTGCGATCTTTGTTTTTGCGCCCAATAAATCTTTTTAAACGGTATTTCACTATGGAAGCCATTCTTTTCTTCTTTTACCCAACCTTATGAGGATCTTAAGTCTCTGGAATTGAGTCCTGATTAAAGCAAGGGTCTCGTCATCATCACCCTCACATCCATCTGACCAGCACCAGGACTTGGCTTGTTTGATCCCCAGACTGAAAAGCTGGGGATCCATTTGTTCTGGTGAGTGGGGTCACAACGGGGGATTGTCACCGAGCACCACGTTGTATTGTTGGCACTTGATTGAGCACGGAGCACTTTTTCTTATTTATGGACTATTTGATTAGTTTGCTGAACATTGATGTATTCAATTAATTGAAATGTGAATCACACTCACATATTGTGTTATTTGGCACTATTATTAGAAGGTGGCGCTGTATTTTATGTTTTTCACACAATTATTTTCCAGCACTACCTTAACCCTCCTGGGCATGGAGTTCACCAGAGCTTCACAGGTTGCCACTGGACTCCTCTTGCAGTGGTCGTCTTGGAGGTATGTTTGGGGTCGTTATCATGTTGGCATACTGCCCTGCGGCCCATTCTCTGAAGGGAGGGGATCATGCTCTGCTTCAGTTTGTCACAGTACATGTTGGCATTCATGGTTTCCTCAATAAACTGTAGCTTCCCAGTGCTGGCAGCACTTATGCAGCCCCAGACCATGACACTCCCACCACCATGCTTGACTGTAGGCAAGACAAACTTGTCTTTGTACTCCTCACCTGGTTGCCGCCACACATGCTTGACACCATTTCAACCAAATAAGTTTATCTTCGTCTCATCAGACCACAAGACATGGTTCCAGTAATCCATGTCCTTAGTCTGCTTGTCTTCAGCAAACGTTTTGCTGGCTTTCTTGTGCATCATCTTTAGAAGAGGCCTCCTTCTAGGACGGCAGCTATGCAGACCAATTTGATGCAAGTGTGCAGCGTATGGTCTGAGCACTGACAGGCTGTGGCCCCCTCACCCCTTCAACCTCTGCCGCAATGCTGGCAGCACTCATAAATCTATTTCCCAAAGACAACCTCTAGATATGACGCTGAGTACGTGCACTCAACTTCTTTTGTCAACCATGGCGAGGCCTGTTCTGAGTGGAACCTGTCCTGTTAAACCGCTGTATGGTCTTAACCACAGTGCTGCAGCTCAGTTTCAGGATCTTGGCAATCTTCTTATAGCCTAGGCCATCTTTATGTAAAGCAACAATTCTTTTTTCAGATCCTCAGAGAGTTCTTTGCCATGAGGTGCCATGTTGAACCGCCAGTGTGAGAGCGATAACACCAAATTTAACACACCTGCTCCCCATTCACACCTGAGACCTTGTAACATTAATAAGTCACATAACACCAGGAAGGGAAAATGGCTAATTGGGCTCAATTTGGACATTTTCACTTAGGGGTGTACTCACTCACTTTTGTTGCCAGCGGTTTAGACATTAATGGCTGTGTGTTGAGTTATTTTAAGAGGACAGCAAATTTACACCGTTAGACAAGCTGTACACTCACTACTTTACATTGTAGCAAAGTGTCATTTCTTTAGTGTTGTCACATGAAAAGATATAATAAAATATTTACAAAAATGTGAGGGGTGTACTCACTTTTGTGAGATACCGTATGTCTTCATGTGATGCTGCAATTCTTATTTGCTTGCCGACTCTTAGAATATTACATAAAATCTTCTGTGGTGCTTATGGAGTGCATTTTTGTTTTAGATTATGATTTTGCTTTACTTATCTTATATACAGTACATATTCTATGATTTTCATAGATGTGTTCTTTTTATGCTTCTAATTGTAAGAGCATCTGATTGTGTTAATTGACAGAAGTTTTACTTTTCAGTATAAGAAGGTAGCTGATTAAGAAAAAAATCTGTTGTTTTTAGGTACTCAGCTGTGAACGAGATACAAAAAGTGAATCTCAAAGAAGCGCCTGTATTTGTCTATTTCATAACCAAACTTCCCAGAATGCATGGAGGCACATCTTATGTGGGCTTCCGAGGTGGTAAGTAACCTTCTGAACCCTCCTCAGTTATGACCTCTCCAGCCCCCCCCTCTTCTACTGCCCTCATCCTCAGCATTTCTCAACAGCACACCACTTTGGCTTCACCTCTCCCTCACCAGGCAAGAGATTGGGATCACTGAAGCTATGCTTCCCTGAACACACCATAACCAGCCAACTGCCCCTCCCTTGTTTTGGCCCTAAGTGCCAGGGCAGTGAGGGTTCTGTGGGAGCCACCGGGAGAGGTGCGCTGTGACTTGTAAACACAGAAGTTAAAGCAATGATCACAGGGACAGTTCTGGCTGAAAAAAGCCCTGCCTTTCAATATCATATATTTAAATAAACTTATCTAAAAAAAAAAGCCTCTTTCTAAATGTGTTCCTTTTTGGTCTAACTGTTATCAAAGTCCTCTCACCCCCAGGGTTGAAAAAAAATCCAAACATGCTGCCTAAAATAATATTAGTGTTTGTGACTTAAAGGGGAAGTAAACTGTATTTTTTTGTTCCCCTTTTTTCTTCCCTGCAAAGATTGTGGATAATGTGCTAGTATGCATCACATACTAGCACATTATGTGACACCTGCATACTAAGCCCGCGTCATCCCCGCTGCAGGCCGCATTCATCTTTGCCCATCTTCCTTCTGTGGCCGCGGACTCCAGCTGTGTGTCTGGCTGGAGCCACGTAACATCACTGCCGCACACACACACGTGGGAGCCACTGGTCACGGCATGCACTTCTGAAGAAACGGCACAGGCGGCAGTTCCTTCAGAGCGCATGCGCCAGTGACATCATCGGCGCAGTATACAGTAAACATCTCCTAAACGGCGCACGTTTAGGAGATATTTACAGTACCTATCGGTAATCCTTTTTTTAGGCTTACCTATAGGTACAAATTATACAGGAAGATTTACAGCCTATTTAAAGGAATTCTATGGTCAACGCATACACTTTCATTTTATGACATCAGCATTGTAATAGTAAAACAAATAAATTAGTTTTTTTTTGACAATCCAGTGTATGCTTACTTAAAAAAAATCACCTTTTATGTTGTATATCTGCTGATCGTCTTTTTCCTAAACTTCCTGAAATCCCTGCCTGCTTTGTAGCTTCTCTTCTGCTGTTTACTCTCAATTTATAAGTTCTACATATCCCTTGGTACTTTGCTGCCTTTAAGTTGTGATTCCTATACTGACTCTACCTTCTGAAACTCCTCCTGTCAGCACCCATGTAGTTCAGAAAGCAGAATCTGTGATGTGGTTAACACAGCAGTGCCTACTTCCAGGGCATAGTGATTGTGTCATAGAATTTAAAGAGGAAGTGAACCCTGATGGGGTTTACTTCCTCTTTGTTCCCCTGTAAAGTAGAAGCATAATGGGCTACTATGCTTTACATAGTAGCCCATTATGTGCCACTTACCTGCAAGCCTGTGACGTCCAGCGCTGTCCCCTCTGCTGGCGGCGTCCATCTTCCGCCCCTCTTCGTTCCGGGGCCGTGACTTACGGCGATGTGACTGGCCGGAGTCGCGTGGCATGTGCGGGAGCCGCCAGTCACGCACGCAGGCCGTTCCTTCATTGCGCATGTGGCGACATTACGTCGGCACAGCTTCAACACTGCATATCTCCTGAACCGTACAGGTTTAGGAGATATGCAGTGCACCTACAGGTAAGCCTCATCATAGGCTTACCTGTAGGTTAAAGTGGTTGTCACAAGTTGACAACCACTTTAAGGAAGTAAAGGGATTGTCACAAACTGTTTACAAACCTCAAGATTGTTCAGATTAATACACTTATGCTGCAAATACTTGATATACAATGTGGACAGTGGCGGCTCGTCAATAGGGGGCGCATGGGTGCTTTCCCCCCCAAGCTACGTTTCACAAAAAAAAAAGTTCCCTTTTAAGAGGTGTTCAGGCACCGGAAACACAGCGGTCTATGGGAAGCTTCCCAGCTTGCAATCAGCTGATTGCAAGCTGGGAAGCTGATTTGCCCATGTTTAGGTCATGCTCGAACAAACAGTGCACCCCGAACACACCCCACTTTCCATTAATTTGTCCCTGGCTCCTGCCCTTTATTTTTATTGGCCAGGACCGGAGGGCGGCTGAGCAGTGCTTTTTTGCACTGGCGGTTTCCCAGCTGACTCAGTGTGCTGTGAAGTGACTGAGAGAAACTGGCCTGGATCCTGTGATGTGTGGCGGGGAGCAGATCACTGATGCAGTGGATGGGCATGGAGCTGGCAGTGCTGAGCCTGACCAGGAGCAGCCCCGGTTCTGCCTTCACCTTACTCCATATTAAGGTAAGGCAGCATTGTCAGGCTCATCATATGGCTTATTTTCAGTGTCTCTCCGCCGTTCATCTTCCGCAGGGGGTGGCATGTTGGGTGTGGGGGTTTTTGTGGTGATAGTTCTTGTCTAAAACTCAGCCCCTCTCCCCGCAGGCTCCAACCGACATTGCCATGTAGAATGAGAGCAGTTCTCATCTCCTTCAGCTAGTTACAAACTAATGTGATGGAGCATGCATAGGCTGTGGAGGTGTTATGAAGCACTGTCAGGCTATGCCTGTGTTCTATAGTGGATGCGTACAGTAGCTGGGATAGGGACTGGGACTGTTCTACAGCGGCTGTTAGCCTCAGGTGAACAGTATCCCTGGTTCCCTATCTACTATTACTCTCAGCCTGCTCTGTTATGTGGACCTTGTACTGTGCTCTGTGATAGGCAGTGTATTCTTCCTGCAGTAGCTGTGGTGCTGCCATCTGCAGGTATACAGAATCCCATGCACAGTGATTGTACGGGCTGGCTCTGCGATCTGCAGATGTATGGGATATAATACATTGTATATAATATGATGTATTGAATCTGTGATCTGCAGATGTATAGAATCGCAATACATTATGCACCATGCATTGGATTCCATAAATCTGCAGATCACAGATCCAATACATTATATTATATACAGTGCATTATATCCCATACATCTGCAGATCACAAAGCCAATATATTATATTAAACACTTTGCATAGGATTCTATGTATTTACAGATCACTGGGCTATTTATGGTGCTGTATACCCCTATCTGTGGTGCTATATATACCCTTATCTGGTGATGCTGTATACAGTTGTGCTCATAAGTTTACATACCCTGGCAGAATTTATGATTTCTTGGCCATTTTTCAGAGAATATGAATGAGAACACAAAAACATCTCTTTCACGCATGGTTATTGTTTGGCTGAAGCCATGTGTTATCAATCAACTGTGTTTACTCTTTTTATATCATAATGACAACAGAAACTACCCAAATGACCCTGATCAAAAGTTTACATAAAAGTGGGAGGGGGTTACCGCGCTAGGCCAGGAGAGACTAATGAGGAAGTGAGCTGCCACCTGTATCGACCAAACTAATCGTAGAAAGCTTTTTGTAAGTGGGGGTGGCGCTAAACTTAGAAGTAATAATTGAAAGGTATGTGATTAATTAATATGAATTATAATAAACACTTATGAAACTGTGCAGTGTGCAATCATAAAATTATAATAAACACATATAATAAATGACTTCTTGAGAAATGAGTTCAAAAAATAAAGTTCAATGTACGAGGGGAAAAAACTTCAGTGTGTGAAACAAGTCTTTTAAAGTTCAATGTATAATAGATGGGGAGTGGTGTCCAAGGTGAGAATTCTCCAAAAATGGTGATTTTTCAATCTGGGTATTCAATAGAATTGGAAACAATAAGTGGTGGATGGAAACTGCAACCCCTTCCAGAGTGGAGGCTTACCAGAAAGAAGAAATGATAACGCCTTAAGAACGGTCAGATGCGGCATCTACGATCTCCAGCAGCCGGTCGCGTCACACATCCATGGGGAAGGGGTCTCCGTCATGGCTCCTGTACGACCAATATCCACGATCCAGGTCACGTCTGAGATCCGGGTCCAATGGTCATCTGGAGGGATGCCTTGAGGGGAGCAACCATCCGGGGGGACAAACCGTCCAAGTACTCGACCGTTTAGATGGAAATAAGAAACAGGGCACTCGCCATAGTATAAAACCTCGGTGATGAGGGGGCTATTTTTATTATAAACATATATAAAAACAATAAATTTGAATTTCAACAAGCTTGTGTGGAGTAACGCAGCAATCAATCGGTCAGAAGCGTCCGGCGCGTTTCGTGTGAATACACATCATCTGGGGGCTCCTGACCACCTAGAGAGCTGCGTTTAAATAACCTCTACAAAACACCCTATAATTGACGCACTTCCGGTTTCCCAGGTTGGCGTGCGTTCCAACTGACGCACTTCCGGTTTCCTAGTTGCGTTCCAGCTAGTACTTCCGGTTTATAGGGTGGAACCAATAATAACAGATATTAGAATAATGGGAAACTGGACTCAAACATATGCTTCAAAAACGAGTATATATAGATGTATGGAAAGGTGATCCTTTCAGGCGCACATGTCCCTGGATAACCCGGAAGTGTGTCTCACAACGATGGCTATTACAGGAACCGCCAATTGGAAAGACTATAAAACTTAACACCGTTCCATATATGGAATGAACCATGTTGATAAAATTAGAACAGTCCTTTAAAACCTTATTAAAACATTAATAAAGAATTTCTCAAATAGTGGTGGTATGACCCGGAAATACCATATCTACATGAACTTCCTTCAATACATCGCGTATAAAATACATATATAATTGCTCCTATAAAAATCCATTATATCATATATAAAGCTTTGTAACAAAATCTCGGGGATGTAAACGCGTCATTTCCGGGGTCAGCACTAACCGGACATGGCGCGTAACGTAATGAGACATATGTTGAGTACACTTGGTAGGGAGGGAAGTTCAGAGCCTTCCTATTGGTTGGGTGGGATATAACTCCGGAAATGGAAAAAGGTTGAGAAATTAAAATTGAAAATTAAATAATCAAACGCCAAAAGCTGTCAACGGATAAGTCCACACCGTTATATATATATATAAAAAGAACCATGTTGATAAAATTAGAACGCTCCTTTAAAACGTTATTAAAATGTTAATGAAGAATTTCTCTAACATCGGTGGTATGACCCGGAAATACCATATCAATATGAACTTCTTTCAAAACATCACTTATAAAAACATATAATATATAAAAAATATAATAGGAACCTTCTAAGATTGCTCCTATAAAAATCCATTATGTCATGTGTAAAACTTTATAACAAAATCTCAGGGATGTAAATGCGTCTTTTCCGGGGTCTGCACTAACCGGATATGACGCGTGACGTAATGAGACATATGTTGAGTACACTTGGTAGGGAGGGAAGTTCAGAGCCTTCCTATTGGTTGGGTGGGATATAACTCCGGAAATACAATAAGGTTGGGAAATTAAAATTGAAAATTAAATAATCAAACGTCAAAGCTGTCCACGGATAAGTCCACTGCATTATATCCAATAATAATTTAGTATACCAAGTATAAAAAATACAGTTAAAATCCAATTGTTATGCGTATTGTGGATCCCACCAATAACAGGTGTATAGATGCCTCTTGGAGTATAAAAAAATTACCATAGTAAGATGTTAAAATACAAAAGGAGTGAGATCTGTTGTAAATATGGAGATGGAATTATAGATAGATAATTTTGTACAAATACATAGGATGTCTATGGTGTGTTACTGTAAGAGGTGCTGGTAAAGTAGGGGGTTGGCTCATGCTTTGCTGATTAATGCATTTATGTCCCAATCCACGTTTAAACCAAATGGGGAGTAGCTTTTGAGCTGGTAAATCCAGTAAACCTCTAGTTGTGATACCCCTCTCACAGAATCACCCCCTCTCCAAATTTACATACCCTGGCGATTTTGGCCTGATAACATGCACACAAGTTGACACAAAGGGGTTTGAATGGCTATTAAAGGTATCCATCCTCACCTGCGATCTGTTTGCTTGTAATTAGTGTGTGTGTATAAAAGGTCAATGAGTTTCTGGATTCTTGACAGACCCTTTCACCTTTCATCCAGTGCTGCACTGACGTTTCTGGATTCTGAGTCATGGGGAAAGCAAAAGAATCATCAAAGGATTTATGTTAAAAGATAGTTGAACTGTATAAAACAGGAAAGTGATATAAAAAGATATCCAAGGAATTGAGAATGCCAATCAGCAGTGTTCAAACTCTAATCAAGAAGTGGAAAATGAGGGGTTCTGTTGAAACCAAACCACCGTCAGGTAGACCAACTAGAATTTCAGCCACACCTGCCAGGTAAATAGTTTGGGATGCAAAGAAAATACACACAAATAACTTCAGGACTCTCTGAAAACATGTGGTTTGGCTGTTTCAAGATGCACAATAAGGAGGCACTTGAAGAAAGATGGACTGCATGGTCGAGTCGCCAGAAGAAAGCCATTACTATGCAAATGCCACAAAGCATCCTGCTTACAATACACCAAACAGCACAGAGACAAGCCTCAAACCTTCTGGCACATAGTCATTTGGAGTGATGAGACCAAAATCGATCTTTTTGGCCACAACAATAGACCCTACATTTGGAGAGGAGTCAACAAGGCCTGTGAAACATGGAGGTGGATCGCTGATGTTTTGGAGATGTGTGAGCTACAAAGGCACAGGACATTTGGTCAAAATTGATGGCAAGATGAATGCAGTATTTTATCAAAAATATTTAAAAATACTGGAGGAATATTTGCATTCATCAGCCAGGAAGCTGCGCATGGGATGTACTTGGACATTCCAACATGACAATGATGAAAACAGATCACCCTGTCATTGGCTACAGCAGAATAAAGTGAAGGTTCTGGAGTGGCCATCTCAGTCTCCTGACCTCAATATCATTGAGCCACTCTGGGGAGATCCCAGATATGCCGTTCATGCAAGACAATCCAAGAATTAGCAGGAACTGCAGGCTTTTTGCCAAGATGAATAGGCAGGTTTACCATGTGAGAAGATAAAGCGCCTCATCCACAAATACAAAAGACTTCAAGCTGTCTTTGATGTTAAAGGGGGCAATACACAATATTAAGAACTGGGGTATGTAAACTTTTGATCAGGGTAATTTGGGTAGTTTCTGTTGTCAGTATGATTTAGCCCTAACCATGAATGAAAGAAATGTTTTTGTGTTTTCATTCATATTCTCTGAAAAATGGTCAAGAAATCTTAAATTCTGCTAGGGTGTGTAAACTTATGAGTACAACTGTATACCGCTATCTGTGGTGCTGTATATACCCCTATTTGGTGATGCTGTATATATCCCTATCTGTGATGCTGTATATACCCCTATCTGGTGATGCTGTATATACCAATCTCTGTGGTGCTGTATATACCCCTATCTGTGATGCTGGGCTGTATGCTCCTGACACAATGGGTGGGATCTATAAGGGGTGGGGCTTATGAAAAGTTGAAGGGCTCAAAAAGGATGGGCGGGGCCAGCCACCTCTGAATGTGGAAATTAATACTGTATATGATTATATATTTTGACTATATATGCTTTAAAGGCCAGGTCTACCCAAACTGATATTTCATTTGGGTTAATGGAGATTGTTTGAATCAACTGGTAGCTTTCTTATAACTTTTGGACACCAGTATCACCAGCTCTGGTTTACACTACCTGCACATTCCCTATCTACCAATAAACCTGGGCAAAGGGTGAGATAGAAAGTGAGCAGCTGGTGCTGGGCTTTTCTTTATCAAACCCATCATGCTTTGATAATTCAGTGAAATAAAGCTTTGTATACGAATAATCAACACAATAATATCAAACAATTTATAAACATGTAGCGTTAAATAATCATCAAAAAAAATGTGAATGTCTTTATAATGAAAGGGGGACAATTCAGACTACTTGGTAATGAGGACAGTTGAAAGTAGAATATTTTAAGGCTAAAATTGCATAGTCTGAAACCCTGGGCAATGTGAGATGTCAGTGGCAATTCAGTACAATTATGATTGACCCTTTAATGATCTGTGTTCTTTGTAGGATTGTGGCAGTCCATTCACATTGATGATCTGAGGGAGACTAAGGATATGGTGGAAGATGTTACAGCACTTCAGGATCTCACTATAAGCAGTCTGTTCTTAACTGAAGGTAAGGTGGTGAAATGCAAACATGAAGGCATTTCAATAACAGCAGATTACTTTAAATAAGTGCCCCTCTGTAGAAAAATTGTACTGATTTGTATGCATTTTATTTTTAGCCAGAAAAATATATATATCACAAAGGAAAAAACATAACCTCACGATCTCAATGATGTACCTCATCTATGCCCCTCATTTGGAATAATTTTATGAATTAAAAAAAAAAGGACGCATACAAGCAGAATTATACCCATCTTTTACTGTACATTGCTCTAGACTAGTAATTGAGGCTTAAGCTAAATGCTAACAGTAGAGATGGAACACCAATTCATGGAGACACGTCATGTAGCGTTAAGTAGAAATAAAGTCCATATCCATGTTACATAAATGCCAGCAAAATAGAGCTTGTGAGTAGGTTCTCCATTGTATTAACGACTGTGTCACAAGGTAAAGGTCACCAGTAATGGGTTGATATAACAACTGAGGGAATCTTAATTTGCTTTGAGCAACGTAGAGTGTAGGGTGCAAGATGGACAGCTTATTTGGCATTTGAGGGCTGCAGATACTGTCAAACTTTGTCTTTTCTGCACACTTCCCATCCTAAATCAAGGTAATGGTGCACATCCTTCTAAATTTACTAAAGAAAGAAAATGTCTGCTGCAATTCTGCTTCCTTAATCAACTCTCTTCTCCCAGTCTGTATTTGGCCATAAAAAGAGGCAATCTCATCTATATGACCAAAATGAAACACAAATTCTTGGTGTGGACCTCTGCTTTGATTCTTTTGTTTAATTGCTAGAGAAAAAAGAACCAGTAAAAGAAGATGCCAAGCACAAAACAAACATAGAAACAGAGATGGACCTAGAATTGCCCCATGAAAATGAAGACGGTGAAATCCGGGCCATTCGTGATGAAGAGGACATGAAGGTAGAGATGGATGTAGATACAGAAGAGAAAATGGAGACTGAAAATGACATTTCTAAAGACCAAGAAATGGAAACTGATGTTCCACTGCCAAGACCTGAGGATGTAAGAATGTATCCATATTTGCATTTAATAGATGATAAAGATAATTAGTTGTAAAATTATTTTAGTGTGACCATAGAGGTGTATGAAGTAAAGGAAACAGCAGGGATGGCTTTAGACAGAATGGAACCCTTTGAAGAAATCAAAGCGGGGCACTTCTGGCAGTGCAGCTGCCAGGTTTCAGTGGTAGAGAGCCCTTCTACAATTCCAGCTTGGGGTTCCCCAGAGCGTAGAGTCTAAGCCCCAGGCCTGCTTCTTCACCAGGGCCCCTGATGGTGGGAATGAGTTGAGGATGTGGAGACCACTTGCATGTACTGAGTACAAAGGCAGGAGACAGAAGAAGATCCAGAAAAGAAGCTGAGGCCAGGGCTGGCGGGTAGGCAAGCACAAACAGTTGATAAAGCCAGAGTTGGTGCATAGGAAGTCAGACACTGAATACACATAATACCAGGCAGACAGGTGCTCAGAGAACTAGGATGTTGCTCAGACATGTCTGTTTATAGGGAAGCAGACTGGGAGGGGGGCCAGGAAGTGATAGAAAGGAAAATGGTAAAAATCCACAGTAGAGCAGGTGACACCAATAGGTGAACAGAGAAGCCAGCAGCACATGTGAATAGAATCTAGCCAAACAACTGCAGCAAGGAGGTAAGACTTTCACAAACAGAAAATGGCTAGACTATGACAGCAGCATATTTTTTTCAGCAAAACTGTAGTGCTTTATATGCATTTTTCTTATTGGCCAGCAAAATATAAATATCAGATTTCATATGTGCCACTAGCAGGTTGAGCTCTAAAGATTTGATGAGTGGATGTTTTCCTGCAGGTATATTCCTGTGCTATGAAGATATATATTGTTTTTGTGTGGAATTATAATTAGAAAGCAGCAGTCAACAAGTGTACAGTAAAACTAAATTCCTTCCTTAAAAGTTATTGCAGAAAATAATTCGCAATATTTAAGCAATAACTCGAAATGGGAAGTGAGATAAAATCTTCCAATGGTGAAAACAGTTGTGGTGACAACTGCCTAACAGGGGATATCCCTTCACGTTGAAGAGATATCCTCTTGCTTACTGTTCTGTCTTACCATTCTCTTCTTTATCAAAATCTATTTAAAAAAAGTTTGGATTTGCATACACTTAAAGGTTTTAAATATTGTTATAGGGGAAAATTTATAAGCAGATGTCTCCTGAATGCGTGTAAGCTGTTTGTAAATCATTCCATTTGTAACAAAAGATAACATTCCTTATTGCATTTATCTGTTTGTTGACAGGTTCCTATGCTAACCTTTAACCTTTCAGATATGATTTAATTATTGTTCTACACCAACATAAGTAGTTTAATAATTTTAAAAGAAATTTACATGGCTTTGGTTAAAAATGTAGTACAGTGGATAAACTGGTTAAATGCAGCTTCAGTTTAATCCAGAGATCCCCTCAACTTCTGGAAACATCAGAAATTTCCGGAGGAGACAATCTTCAAACACGGTTCTAGGCACATTCACCAAGATGTAGTAGATGAGGAAGGAATGTGAGCATATGGTAAGTACAGAGGTCACAGAATGCATAGATATATACAGGTGCATCTAAAAAAATTAGAATATAATCAAAAAGTTAATTTATTTTAGTAATTCAACTCAAAAATTATATAGATTCATTACACACAGTGTGATATATTTCAAGCATTTCTCTCTTTTAAATGCTTCCCGACCGCCTCACATACTTTTACTGCTGCAAAGTGGCAGCATAGCGCGAATCGCCGTGTATAAACAGCCTCTCATGCCCACCGCATGCTGTGTGAGTGTGGTCACGCGTCGGGCGGACTCGATGTCTGCCAGCAACCCGCGATCGCCTAATACAGAGGAAGAATGGGGAACCGTCGTTGTAAACATGGCAGTTCCCTGTTCTGTCAGGCGGCATGACAGTGATCCTACTGATCCCTGTAATCGAGGTCAGTTAGATCTGTCATGCCCCTGCCAGCCCAGCCCACCACTCAGTTAGAACACAGTGAGGGAACACATTTAACCCCGTGATTGCCCCCTTAGTGTTAACCCCTTCCCTGCCAGTGACAGTTGCACAGTAATCAGTGGCTATTTTTAGCTCTGATTGCTGTATAAATGTCAATGTTCCCAAAAAAAGTGTCTGATCTGTCCGCCGCAATATCGCAGTCCCGATAAAAATTGCAGATCGCTGCCATTACCAGTAAAAAAAAAATAATAAAAACGCCATAAATCAATTCTCATAGTTTTTAGATGTGATAACTGCTGGGACAGTTAAAGGGCAAATATTTATAAGCCTATTACAGGACAATTTTATGGTCCAGTTTATTGAGGCCCCAACTAGGAATGACGCTTTGCTGGACCTGATAATCTCAAACCATGTAGAGCTTATTACCAATATTCATATAAAATAACATCTGGGTAGCACTGACCATAACATGATTTCATTTAATGTAAGCTGCAAGCAACAAACACATACAGGAAAGATAAAAAAAAACACTTAATTTTAAGAGAGCACATTTTACAAGGATGAGGGCTGCTCTCCAGGACTTAAACTGGGAGGGAATATTGGCATTGATGAACACAGAACAGAAATGGGAATTTTTCAAAAAGACTGTACGCGTGCAAACTCACTGCAAAGTATATTCCCATGGGCAATACATTTAAAAGGCTAAAAATAAAACCTATGTGGCTCATGGCCAAAGTTAAAAAAAAGTTATAAATGATAAGAAAAGAGCATTTAAAAAATATAAAAATGAAGGAACACTATCATCTTTTAAATGTTACAAAGAATATAACAGAATACGTAAAAAGGAAATCATAGACGCAAAAATTCAAAATGAATGACAGATTGCAAAAGATAGGACAAACCCCCAAAAATTCTTCAAATATATTAATACTAAAAAGGTCAGGTCTGAGCATGTAGGCCCTTTACAAAATAATCTAGAGTGCGTGACTGGGGACAAAGAGAAGGCAAACTTATTAAATACATTCTTCAGCTCTGTGTATTCAAAGGAGTATGGGGGAGCTCATGTTCATAATGGGGGTGGTAGTGACAGCCCCAAATGATCCAAAAGTGAAATGGTCCAGAAGTATTTAGACAGAATAATGGTAGATAAAGCACTTGGATCAGATGGCATCCATCCACGGATCCTAAAGGAATTGAGCTCTGTCATTTCAAAGCCATTGTATCTAATTTTTAGGGACTCCTTAATGACTGGAATAGTACCACTGGATTGGCGTAGGGCCAATGTGGTGCCCATATTTAAAAAGGGATCAAAGTATTTACCAAGTAACTATAGATCTGTTTGGCTGCATTCACACCTGAGCGACACATTCTTGAATCGTTTTGTAGTGCGACGTCGCACGTTTGCAAACGCTGATGTCGCGCTAAGGCTCCATTCACACCTGAGCGTTTTGTAGCTCAAATATGCATGAAGCTACAAAACGCTAGAGGGGAAAAAAAAATCAATGTTTCTGAATGGACATGGTTCACATCTCCACTCAAAAACGCCTGAAGCCAAACGCCCGACGCTCAAACTACTCCCGGAGGTATTTTTGCTGCGCGAATCGGGCATATTCCAGCGTTTCTGACACTTTTCTATTGACATACAATCAATGGAAAAGCGTCAAACGCGCGTATTAGCGTTTGCAAACGCCCGATGACGCGCTACGAAATGCGCAACAGAATGCTTCAAATATGCCAAAAATGTGTCCTTTAGGTGTGAATGCAGCCTAATACGCGCGACTGACGCTTTTACATTGAAAGGATGGCAATACAAATTAGCCAGAAACGCCAGATTCGAGCGACAAAAATACCTCCAGGAGTAGTTTGAGGCTTCAGGTGTTTTTGAGTGGAGATGTGAACCATCTCCATAGAGAATCATTGATTTTTTTTTTTCCCCTCCAGCGTTTTGTAGCTTCAGGCATATTTAAGCTACAAAATGCTCAGGTGTGAATGAGCCCTTAGTTTAACTTCTATAGCTGGGAAGAGCTTAATAAAAGACCACATAGATGAGTTCTTGTTGGAAAAAAATGTTTTAAGCAACAGACAGCATGGATTCATGAAGGACAGAAGTTGTCAAACAAACCGGATTTCTTTTTATGAGGAGGTAATTAAAACCTTGGACAGAGGGGTGGCTGTGGACATAGTATACTTGGATTTTCTAAAAGCATTTGACACCGTTCCCCCACACACAAATGTGTAGGGTATAGTCTACAGACTTGGAAAAATCAGTTTGTAAATGGATAGAAAACTGGCTAAAAGACGGAATTCAGAGAGTAGCGGTTAATGATTCTTACTCTGAATGGTCTAAGGTTATCAGTGGTGTACCCCAAGGTTTAGTGTTGGGACCCTTACTTTTCAATATATTTTTAAATTACCGTATTTTTCGCACCATAAGACGCACCTGACCATAAGACGCACCTAGGTTTTAGAGGAAGAAAACAAGAAAAAATATTCTGAACCAAATGGTGTACTAAAATATTTACCAGTGCAGCCATATACCAGGTCCATGAAATACAGTCATATACCAGATCCATGAAATACAGTCACATACCAGATCCATGAAATACAGCCACATACCAGATCCATGAAATACAGCCACATACCAGATCCATGAAATACAGCCATACACCAGATCCATGAAATACAGCACATACCTGTGTCCATGAAATGCAGCCTGACAGAGCTGAGAGGGAGATTCATATCTCCCGCCACCACTGCGCTGTGATGATGCCATCACCCTGCGCATAGTGGAGCTCCACTCTGCAGCCAGATCCCATTCAGAAAGAAGCAGCTCCAGCCACCGCAGTACTTCATTTGGCCACTGGGGCCGAATGAAGCCCCAGTGGCCAAATGAAGTACTGCGGCTGCTCTGTCTTCTCACTATGTGAGATCAGAGCAGTGCTCTATTGTGTCCGGGAGCCCGCAGTGTAATGCGAGCTCCTGGCGGAGACGGGGGGGGGGGGGGGGGGCGGCGA
>BLSH010171092.1:429398-452614 GCA_018402905.1 Glandirana rugosa
CCCAAGTACAGGCAGGGGCGATGCTCGGTAGCGGGGACGGACATGAACCCATGCGACTCGGTAGCGGGGACGGACATGAACCCATGCGACTCGGTAGCGGGGACTGACATGAACCCATGCGACTCGGTAGCGGGAACTGACATGAACCAACATGAGTAATAAGAAATTACATGAATTGGTAGTAGGAAGTGGCGTGAACCGATGCTAATCGGTAGTAGAAAACAACACGAAGCGCTGAGAATCGGTAGTGGAATAACATGAACCGACATGCGTCAGCAATAGGAACTGACATGAACCGATGCAAATTGGTAGTAAGGAATGATGAGAATCGATGCAATTTGGTAGTGAAAAACGGTAGGAACTGATGCGAGTCGGCAGGAAGGGTAACCGAATGGGAAGATAACATGGACTGGGTAAACAACATGACCGGTATGAATCGGTAACTAGGTACATGTTGGACTGTGGCAAGTATCTGGCATGGATCGTTTGTGGGGTAGGAAATGCACCGATGCAACAATCGGTAGTCAAGAAAATAACATGAACCGATCGAAATTGGTTGAAGGGAAGGCATGAACCTATACGAATCGGTAGATAGGGTAATAAAACGAAGAGAATAAGTGACATGGTCCGATGCGACTCGGTGTGTGTGATACATCCGATACAAACCGTTGTGACTAGGCTCGAATCAGATTGTGGTGAGTATGCAATGGATTCGGTACAAATCGATTGTGAGGTGTAATGGTATGATCGATACGAATTGGTTGTAGCATGCATGAAATTAATCTCATACGAGTTTGAAATGGCTTCAACTGAACACCACCCAACCCCCGAGGCTAATTGAGTGCAGCCAAGGCCCAGGTGGGTCCAATTACCCCTCAATCAGCCACAGAAGCTGTGCAAACAACACATGCTAATCACCCAATGGATGCGATGGCAACCCCCATAGATAGTGAATGCTGTGAGCAACAAAGCCTGCATCGAGTGATATTGGATAACGGCCGACAGTGGCTCGAGGCTTGGCTCTGCGCATGAAACATAAAATAGGCAGAGGGAAACTTTCAAATCTACCATGCCTGTGCCGTATGATGTCGGACACCAACTTGGAGGCAGCTAAGTACAAAAGGAGATGCAGGATAGGAAACATAATGAATTGTAACATAGAGTATGAAATGAAAGGATTTGAATCCTACCTGCAACAGCGAGCGAGCTGGTAATCGAACGCACAGACTCACAAACATGAAGCGTGCTGGGGAGAGCCGGCCCAGTAACATTGCTATCGTGCACTGGAACCGACAAAGAGCATGGAGAGTGAGGGTGCTTAAATACCCTCCGGGCTCCTCCCATAAATTCAGGCCAGCCCACTGGCCTTCCTACATATCATGTTTCTATTTTTTCTTTTTTTTGGTTGAACTAGATGGACTTGTGTCTTTTTTCAACCTGACTAACTATGTAACTTTTGTGCAAACCAATCAATAAACGCTTATTGCATTTTTATTTACCAAAAATATGTAGAAGAATATATTTTGGCCTAAACTGATGAATAAATTTGTCTTTCTATAATTTTTTATGGATATGTATTATAGCAAAAAGTAAAAAATATTGTTTTTTTTTTCAAAATTGTCGCTCTTTTTTTATTTGTAATGCAAAAAATAAAAACCGCAGAGGTGATCAAATACCACCAAAAGAAAGCTCTATTTGTGGGGAAAAAAAGGACGTCAATTTTGTTTTAGTACAACGGTGCACGACCGCGCATTTGTCAGTTAAAGCGGCACAGTGCCAAATCACAAAAAGTGCTCTGGTCAGGAAGGGAGTAAATCCTTCCGGGACTGAAGTGGCTAATTTTGACGATTATGGCTTTCTGCCGGTTTACTGTATAATCGTCTGGTGCCTGCGGACATCGAGTCCGCATTACCCACTGCTGGGCTCCCGCTGTGTGCAATCACAGTGGGAGTGGGTCACCGGTGGCGGGCTCGCACCCCAGACCCGGAAGGGTTAGATCGCGTACTAGGTACACGATCTGGCACAGAGTGGCCGCCCTGCTGCAGTGTACTGTGTTTATGGTGGGCAGTCCACAAGTGGTTAAGGCAAATTAGCATTCTTTAACCCCTTCAGCCCCCTTCCTGACAAGAGCACTTGTTGCGATTCGTCACTGTCGCCTTAATTGACAATTGCGCGGTTGTGCGACGTTGTACCCAAAAATATATATATATTTGTATTTTTCCACAAATAGAGCTTTCAGGGGTATTTGATCACCTCTGCTGTTTTTATTTTTGCACTATAAGCAAAAAAAGAGAGACAATTTTGAAAAAAAAAAACAATAATATTTTTTACTTTTTGCTATAATACATACTCAAAAAAAAAAACTATTAAAAAACAAATGTATTTTTCAGTAATTATTGATTGGTTTGCGCAAAAGTTATTGAGTCTACAAACTATGAGAATTGATTAATGGCTTTTTTTTATATTTATTTTTTATTGGTAATGGCGGCGATCTGCGATATTGCAGTGGAAAGATCGGACACTTTTGACACTTTTTTGGGACCATTGACATTTATACAGCGATCAGAGATAAAAATAGCCACTGATTACTGTATAAATGTCACTGGCAGGGAATGGGTTAAGCTGTAAGGGTTGATCAAGGAGTTAACTGTGTTCCCTAGGCATGTCCTAACTATGCGGGGGCTGGGCTGGCAGGGGCATGCCAGATCTAACTGATCCCAATTACAGGGATTAGTAGATCACTGTCATGCTTCCTGACAGAGCAGGGAACCCGCCATGTTTACATTGGCTGTTCCCAGTTCTTCCTCTGTAGTAGGTGATAGCGGGTCGCTGGTGGACAACGACCGCTCCAGACACGGAGCCCGCGGCGGACACGAGAGCGTGCCGCAAAATGCGGCTTACCGAATCGCCGTTTATATTTGCGCAGCTGAGCCACATTGCCACAGTAAATGTACTCGAGGGGGGTCGGCAAGTGATTGACATTCTTACTTAGGTAAACAAGTTAGTCTTTGAAAATGCTTTTTTACCATAAACAAGTACCCCAAAAATGCTTAAGGCCCCTTTCATGTCTAATTATCATTGTTTAATACTATTTGTATTGTTTATGGCCAAATTGCATTTTTTATCACTCTTCAATAGGTAAAAAATGTACCATTTGAAAATGCAGTTTATCACAAACGAGGGCATAAACATTTAATTCGCCCCCCTAGATCTTTAAGACCGCTTTCATGTTCCAAATCAATTGGTGGAGGGGGGATTATGGTGTGGGGTTGTTTTCAGGGGTTACAACATGACTGCACACCAGTGCACAAAGCAAGGTCCATAAAGACACGGATGAGCAGGTTTGGGCTGGAGGAAGTTGACTGGTCTGCACACATTCGTGAGCCCAACCCGATAGCACACCTTTGTAATGAATTAGAGCAGAGACTGTGAGCCAGGCCTTCTCGTCCAACATCAGTGCCTGAACTCACAAATGCACGGTTCTTAAATTAGGCAGTCGCCTAAGGCCTCGCACTCACAGGGGCCTTGTGGCTGCCTAATTTGCCTGATGGACAAAGGGGAGAGCCCAGCATCAGGAAAAAGGATGGCGCTGCCTGAATTAGAGCAGAGACTGCGAGCCAGGCCTTCTCGTCCACATCAGTGCCTGACCTCAAAAATGCTCTTCTGGAAGAATGGTCAAACATTCCCATAGACACACTCCTAAACCTTGTAGACAGCCTTCCCAGAAGAGTTGAAGCTGTTATAGCTGCAAAGGGCAGTCCAACTCAATATTGAACTCTATGGACTAAGACTGGGATGCTATTAAAGATCATGTGCGTGTAAAGGGAGGAGTCCCAATACTTTTGGTGATATAGGGTATATACTGTATACTATATACTGTACTAATACATATATTTTATACCTGCAACATTGAGCCAAGAAAGAACAAAGATCTCTCTAACCAATTATCTTCTCAGTGACTGCTTCCTGTTCTGGACTTTTCTGTCCATCTTTGTGTATTGTGGCATGCATTTTTATTCCTATTTGCCGTGAAGTGATACAAGCTTTTTTCATGTATTTACAGATGTTGGACACCACCATTCTCATCCGAAGCTGTATTCAGAATGCCATAGGTTTGTTGAGAGATGACGAGATTGTTGAAAGCCGCAGCACTAGGAGGATTGAGATTTTAATAAGCCTCTTGAGCACAGATGATCAGATAAAAAGTATGTTTACCTGATATTTTTATGTATGAATTTATTTCAGCTAGCTTTGGATTTATATAATTAGAGATGGTATGCCTTTTGGTGTTTAAAATATGGCATGTAGCCGTGTAAATATGTGGTCTGTAATTTTTCTGTGCTTAGTATAAAGGCTTGTCATAACTTTTCAGATGAATAACGTTATTAATTATTTTTAATTTATAGCTTGGTGTAATTGAAAAGTGACTTTACTTGTACCAGCTGCTAAATGAAAAATTGTGGGCCATTCTAGATCATAGGATTCTTAGCCTAACTGATGGGTAACAATCATTGGTAACACTATAATTTCCCTGTAAAATGGCACTGTTTACTGTATTTGTTGCAATACAGCCTGAACAGAAAACATAAATTGTAAAATGTTGATTTTTGTAAACTGCAGACAGTAAAATAGGATTGATGCCCACAGCAACCAGTTAGATTTCATCAATTGGAGAGACCTGGAGACCTCCATTGCTGGTCTCTCTTCTAAAATGCTAGCTGTCTGGCTGTCTTGCTAACTCTCTTGCTTCAATTGACTGAGCCACTGACCCATAGTAAGTATGCAGGTAGCTTCTGACTTTTCTCTAACTTTCTAATTCTGCAAATGTGTCCCAGGTTGGTAAGTAAGTATGTACTAGGTAAGTATGTACTAGAGCTAAAGTCATAACAGCCCTGTAAGTAGTATATTCAGAATGAGATCAACAATGGTAGCTTCATGTTTTTCTCACAAGCGATGTACTTTGAAGTGTATTTCCAAGCATTACCTAAATTTACCCCCAAACCGTACATTCCCCCTATTTATCTGCATACTACTCCCTGTGACATCTCGCCAGGTTTGTAAAATTCTTGCAGGACCAGCTTGTCAGAAGGTCAGTTCCTATTAACCTAGGCATGCCCCCAAAACGAAAGCCCCGTACACGCTGTACAACGGTCGTACAACCAGCTTGTTGTACGATCATCCGACCGTTAGTACGTGCAATTACAACAGCTGTCGTACAATGGTTGTATAACAGAAGTTGGATGAGCAGACTAGAAAACTTTGGTTGTACAACAAGCGGTTGTACGACCGCTGTACCATGCGTACAGAGAAGTTGGTCCAACAAAGTTATACATGCTCAGAAGTCAGGAACGCCCGGAAGTGTCCGTTCTGGGAAACCTACGTTCCTAATTCACAAATAACATTCACCTGAACTTCCTCGTTATTCGCTCGTAACACTTCACTACGTTAGGCTTGGTTGTACAATCGCTTAGTGCATGTCAGTACGCGAAATACAACAGCCAACATACGATTTTGGACGTCCGGTCGTACAACCGTCGCACCCGTGTGTACGAGGCTTTAATCTCCTAAGAGCCTTTCCCTATAAAAAAATGTGTGGGCAGGCTCTTGGTAATTAATTATTTTTTTATTATATTTAACAAATAAAATGATACAAATGTTTTTGTCTGGGTCAAAACACATTTCACAATCTGCATGTCAAATGTCAAAGGCAGTATATATGGAAAATGGAAACACTGACCCAAAAAACTTTCATAAGGAAAATTAAAGAATTTTTACACAAGGTGTTGGCACTCTGTATTTGTTTTTATCCTCTTCTATATATAGTGACATTTTAATGTTTTTTTTACACCTTTAGGCTCTTTCTTAAAAATGTTGAAGTGTCGCCTGCATAAATTGCTAAAGGCGCAGGAAGAAAATACATATTTTCCTGAACAATGGGTTATTCGGGAGGCCGCAAATCAAGATGCTCTGCAGGAAGCTGGAACTTTCAGGTACCACAAAAATAAATTGAACCTGAGGCCAATTTTTTATACTTTGGAGAGAGTAGTAGGATAGTTTTTTTTTTTGCTGTTTGCATCTCCACTGGGGAGATTTGCCCTCTCACTTTGTCCTAGTGAACTTTAGGAAGGATTCTAAATTATAGAGTTTTCTCCAAAATAGGAGTAGAGGAGAAAGCAACAGTACACTCATAACAACAAATAAGTGTCTTACTTTGGAGATATCTCCGTTCCGAAGTTATTGTGTTTTGCGACAGGAAGTGAGGAACAGTTTCACTAATGAGACAGCAAAATTACCCAAAGTTTTAATCATTTGCTACTCTATTCAGAAGAAAAAAAAATGTTTTGACAATAGATACAATTTAAATCCATCTTTCATTGATGTATGAATTATGTATTCTTAAGGCAAATAAGTAACCTACTCCCATACTTCTTATTACCTTTATTAAGTATTTATGAAACATTATTTTAGCATCAGCATAGCTATATTTGCTATACCCCAATGGAGCAACATGCAATCATATTTTCAATAAGTTAGTAGCTTTGATTATTGTAAGCTTTTTCATGATTGGAACCAATATAAATGATGTAAAGTTCTTTGTAAAGCAAAATAAAATGTTATATTGTGTAGGCAAACCCTTTGGAAACGTGTCCAGGCAGCTGTTACACCACTTTTGTCGCAAATTTTGTCTGTTGTCGATCGTAATGCCAACCTGAACCTCCTTGTGGACCAGCATGTAGAAGACTATGTGAAATGTCTATGGATGCACATTTTTTTTGATGAAAATCTTCTGCCTATCTCAAATAGGAACAGGTAAATTTTACTGCGACATCTAAATAATCTGTGTGATTTTCTTTCTATTTTTTACTTACATGTTCTTTCCTCCAGAAAAATAAATATAGTCAGGTCCATAAATATTGGGACATCAACACAATTCTAATCTTTTTGGCTCTATATACCACCACAATGGATTTGAAATGAAACAAACAAGATGTGCTTTAACTGCAGACTTTCAGCTTTAATTTGAGGGTATTTACATCCAAATCAGGTGAACGGTGTAGGAATTTCAACAATTTGTATATGTGCCTCACACTTTTTAAGGGACCAAAGGTAATGGGACAGATTAACAACCATAAATCAAACTTTCACTTTTTAATACTTGGTTGCAAATCCTTTGCAATTACAGCCTGAAGTCTGGAACGCATAGACATCACCAGACGCTGGGTTTCATCCCTGGTGATGCTCTGCCAGGCCTCTACTGCAACTGTCTTCAGTTCCTGCTTGTTCTTGGAGCATTTTCCCTTCAGTTTTGTCTTCAGCCAATGGATTGTATGCTCAATCAGATTCAGGTCAGGTGATTGACTTGGCCATTGCATAACATTCCACTTCTTTCCCTTAAAAAACTCTTTGGTTGCTTTCACAGTATGCTTCGGGTCATTGTCCATCTGCACTGTGAAGTGCCGTCCAAAGAGTTCTGAAGCATTTGGCTGAATATGAGCAGCTAATTTTGCCCGAAACAGTTCAGAATTCATCCTGCTGCTTTTGTCAGCAGTCACATCATTAATAAATACAAGAGAACCAGTTCCATTGGCAGCCATACATGCCCAAGCCATGACACTACCACCACCATGCTTCACTGACGAAGTGGTATGCTTTGGATCATGAGCAGTTCCTTTCCTTCTACATACTTTTCTCTTCCCTTCGCTTTAGTACGAGTTGATCTTGGTCTCATCTGTCCATAGGATGTTGTTCCAGAACTGTGAAGGCTTTTTTAGATGTTGTTTGGCAAACTCTAATCTGGCCTTCCTGTTTTTTTTTTTTTTTTTAAAGATTCTCTTTATTTAAAGATTTTTGAATACAAAACATGGCCTTCGGGCATACCCGGCCAAAAATATATTCCAATAACCATCAACAACTGAAAAAAAAAAAAAAAAAAAAAAAACACAACCCATTCTTCCACGTAGATCTCCTGTTATAAACAATTCAGGGCTCAATACACAACACCACCCACAGGCCCCCAGTGAGGGACCTCATCCACCCAACTGAGGATGCTTTACTATATTGCTCTTATGAGAGGGGAGATCCATGGGGATTACTTGCCCAATCCACTATGAATTATATAGAAGATGTAGTCAAATCTTAACCATCTACGTCTTGAGCATTAAGTGTGGAGTCTGTCTCCGTCCACAAGTGCCAAACCTTCTCAAACTTCCCAAGGCACCCTCTAGAACAGTACGTGGCTTTGTACAGGGGAACCACTGCATTTACTATGCCTTTCCACATATTCAAAGTAGGAGGGTTAGGATCTTTCCACCTGAGCACAATGGCTTTGCGAGCATAAAACAGGAGAATACCCAGTAGGGTTCTCATGGCCCTAGAGTGAGCCAGGGGTTCTACCAAGCCCAGGAGACACACTCTAATTGAAACTGGCGTATGAACAGTAGTAAGCTCTTTAAGAAATTTAGTAATGTCGTTCCAGTACTGCGAGACTAAAGGACACTCCCAGAACACATGAATGAAGCCCGCCTGGGCCTCCCCACACCTCCAGCATTCCGCCCCTACCGATGGGTATATGCGATGTAGTCTCTGCGGAGTATAGTAACATCTGTGAAGTATTTTAAATTGTATTAATTTATCCCTGCTTGCCACCAGGACTCGCAGAGGATCATCCCACATATCCTTCCAGTCCTCCATGTCCAGATCCTGCACCTCCGCCTGCCAACGCTCTCGCAGCCCCTCCATACCCACCTGGATAGCGGGGAGTAGGGCCCTATAGATCTGCGATAAGGGCTTTGAGAGTTCTGAGTCTTGCAGTAGAGTCTCTAGATCATCTCGTTCCAAACGAATACCAGAAGATCCAAATTGTGATACAAAGGCATGGCGGAGCTGCAGAAACCGAAAGAAGAAGGAATTTGGGAGTTGAAACTTGTCTTTGAGCCTGTCAAACGTTATAAGCCCTATCCCATCGTGAATATCCCGCAGGTATTTGATCCCTCTTCCCGCCCAAAGGCCTGGATCTGGCAAAGATCTAAACTCCTGCAGACGGGGGTTAACCCACAGCGGCATGTCCGGAGACCACTTCGCCCTCCCAAGGCTAGGTCTGAACACTACGACATGCCAAGCCCTAACTACAGCTTGCATAGCCTGGGTCAAAGGTGATGGGAGAACTCCCTTTCCCCTGTATAGGAGATTACGGAGGGCTTCAAAAGAGCCCACCCACGCCGCCTCAAGGACCACTGAAGAATTAGTATCATCCGCGATCAGCCACCCATGGGCATGGGTGAGCAGAGCCGCAAGATAATAGGAGTAAAAATCTGGACAGGCCAAGCCTCCCTGCGTCCATGGGCGACAAAGGGTTTTTTTACTAAGCCTTGCTGTGCCTGAGTGCCAAAGGAAGTCAGTAATGGAGGAATTTAGCTGCTTAAAGAACTTTTTGGGAATCCACGTCGGAGCGTGCCTGAGCTGGTACAGCACTACCGGTAGCAGTTTCATTTTAACCAAGTTGATTTTACCCACTATTGACAGGGGGAGATTAGCCCATGCCTTCAATCGTTGTTTGCACCACTGTATTGTTGGTGTTAGATCTGGCCTTCCTGTTTTTGAGGCTCACCAATGGTTTACATCTTGTGGTAAACCCTCTGTATTCACTCTGGTGAAGTCTTCTCTTGATTGTTGACTTTGACACACATACACCTACCTCCTGGAGAGTGTTCTTTATCTGGCCAATTGTTGTGAAGGGTGTTTTCTTCACCAGGGAAAGAATTCTTCGGTCATCCACCACAGTTGTTTTCCGTGGTCTTCCAGATCTTTTGGTGTTGCTGAGCTCACCGGTGCGTTCTTTCTTTTTAAGGATGTCCCAAACAGTTGATTTGGCCACACCTAATGTTTTTGCTATCTCTCTGATGGGTTTGTTTTGTTTTTTCAGCCTAATGATGGCTTGCTTCACTGATAGTGACAGCTCTTTGGATCTCATATTGAGAGTTGACAGCAACAGATTCCAAATGCAAATAGCATACTTGAAATTAACTCTGGACCTTTTATCTGCTCTTTATAAATAGGATAATGAGGGAATAACACACGCCTGGCCACGGAACAGCTGAGCAGCCAATTGTCCCATTACTTTTGGTCCCTTAAAAAGTGGGAGGCACATATACAAACTGTTGTAATTCCTACACCGTTCACCTGATTTGGATGTAGATACCCTCAAATTAAAGCTGAAAGTCTGCAGTTAAAGCACATCTTGTTAATTTAATTTCAAATCTATTGTGGTGGTGTATAGAGCCAAAAAGATTAGAATTGTGTTGATGTCCCAATATTTATGCACCTGACTGTAAATAAAAACCTTGTGCTTAAAGAAACCCTGTTACCTTTCCAACTCAGGACCTTTTTAATGTACATATTGTGATGTAATACTTTCCTCATACCTGGAAGCAATGAGCAGCTGTGATGGAGTAATGAACTTAGGGGGATCACCGTTAATGTGAATAGAGTCGGGTGATGAGGTGGGCATTGAGGAGACCCTGTCACTTTGACTGGGCATAGTGACAGGTTCTCTTTAAAGTGTTTTTTACCTAAATGCATTCACGGCATTAAGATAAAAAAATGTCCCAATAGTACCCTCCCCTTCACTAAATCCTTACTTGAGTTTCTCTTGACCCAGCAATGTGCCCGACTACAGCAGCGCTGCCTCTCACCCTTTTTTCACAGAGCACAGAGGCAGCAGTTGGAGCTGTTGACTCCTGCTGCTGTCAGTAAAATTCTGTGAAGCGGGAGTAAGGGGCAGGGCCAAGCCACACTGTGCCTGTATATATGTAGCACACAGCTTGCTATTGAGGCACATGTAGGAAAAAAAAAATCCTTTAAAACCACTTTAACAAGTTCCCGTCTAGCCTATAGTCAAATGACAGCCAGGCAGGGCATTCACCACTTGGGTGAACGTCATATGTCATGCTTCCGGAATGCGCCTCATGCGGGCCCCACAGGCTGCACTGCAGTGCGTTCTGTCACACGCTGTGTCTGACTGATCAGTGTACCAGCTAATGCTGGTACCGTGTGTTCGCTGTGACCAATCACAGCAGATCACATGACAATTGTACATAATGGATGGCTTTCATTCATGCCATCCTTTGTGTACTTGTGTGTTGATTTCTGTAATTGTTCTCAGTGATCACATGGTACAGACCGGGCCGATCACAGCCCATCTGCACCATGTGCTGTGGCCAATCACAGCTAACCACAATAGTAAACACTGAATGAATCCATTTCATTCAGTAAAAATGGTTTCTTATATAACAGTGGAATTCACTGGTATAAGCAATCCTAATATCTAAAAGAAAAAAAAATCCTGATCACTTCCCCAGAGTAGCACAGTGTTACTATGGTAACACTGTATTCTGGTCACAGTGTGTTAACCACTTCAGCCCCAGAAGGTTTTACCCCCTTAATGACCAGAGCACTTTTTGCAATTTGGCACTGCACTGCTTTAACTGGTAATTGCGCGGTCATGTAATGCTGTACTCAAACATCCTTTTGTTCCCACAAATAGAGATTTCTGATGGTAGTTGATCACCTCTGGGATTTTTATTTTGTTGCGATGTAAAATGACG
Source organism: Glandirana rugosa (assembly GCA_018402905.1). NCBI lineage: Eukaryota > Metazoa > Chordata > Amphibia > Anura > Ranidae > Glandirana > Glandirana rugosa. Next base: position 441,002 of record BLSH010171092.1, read on the forward strand.
AAAAAAGACTGAAAAAAAAAAGATATCTTTTACTTTTTGTTATAAAACAAATCCAATAAACTTAATTCTTGTGATACGTTTAGGCCAAAATGGATATTTATTGGTTTGCGCAAAAGTTATAACGTCTACAAACTATGGTGTATCTACTGGAATTTACGCAGCTTCTAGTTTATGACTGCCTATTTAATTTCTTGAGGTGCTAAAATGTCAGGGCAGTATAAAACCCCTACAAATTACCTCTTTTTGAAAAGTAGAAACCCAAAGGAATTTGCAGAGAGGCATGTTAAGCCCATTAAATATTTTTTCTCTTTCGTTCGTCGACAGGCACAGCGACTCTTAGGACTAAGTGGGTTATACTGCCCTCTTCAGAAGTTTACTAGGCAGAACAGGCAGTTCTAACAGCAAAAAGAACAGTAACAGACACAGTCCCTCCCAGGGGACAGTCCCAACTGGTAGATAACCCCACACCCAGCTCCTGCTAGCTCAGTTTTTTCTGCCTAGTGCAAGGAGTTAGACTTAGGCTCCCTGTTGGGATCTGTGGTACCTCTCTGGTCCACTTCGGCTGTCAGGAGACAGCCTCACAGATGAAGACTTCAATCAAGCAGCCATGCTGGGCAACAGGCTGGGTCTCGGACCAAGGTAGCCTCCCCAGCCTCCCATCATGCGCTAGACCGGATGCTTCGCGCTGGGTCGAACGTGACAAGCCCCGAACCAGACGGGGTGGCCCCGCGGGTTAAACGCCCCGCCGCCGCAGTGTGCCCTGGGCCAACAGCTCCGTCCAGCCTAGCCGGGAGCGCGAACTCTGTCTCGGGTTGGATCCCTACACCGCCCGTCTAGATGGGGTAAGTATGCCCCCCCTCCCCCTTGGGGTCGGGGGGGAGCTGGCGGGTCCCTTCCCATCTGGGGTAGCGCGATGAATGGTATGTCCCCTCTTCCTCGCTAGTGCCCCCTCCCCCCATCCCTCTGGGACCCCACTATCGCACCCCCTCCCCCCCGGGGGCTTCCAGGGTGGTCTCTCTGGGGCAAGGCTCCCTCCCCCCACCTGCCTTGTGCTGCGGCGGTCGGTGTGCTCACAGCCATTTTGCCGGCGCCCAGCTGCCATTTTCTTGTAGCCAGCTGCACTGTTTAGGCCTAGAGAGCGCCCTGCGGGCATGTTTTGGCCTCTAGTGTGCAGGGCTGCCATTTTCCCTGTGTCTACACGTGGATGTGAGGCTTGGGTGCGGTCCTGGCCGGTGTTTGGAGCCAATTTACCCCCCCCAGCACGGCGCACTTCTCCCTGGCAGTGGCTCTGAGAACAGCGACAGGTACAGCAGGAGTGGGTGAAGGCAGCGACAGCGGTGGACAGCGGCAGCAGGCAGCTCCTCTCCGGGTCGGGTGGTGACTCCTTTGAGGTGTCCCTTCTGCCCAGCCTTGCTCAGCTATGGGGTGGGGGGTGCAGTGGTCTCTCGGCAATAGGCCTTATTTGGTGGGCGACAGTATGGCAGACGATGTGGGTGCTTCCCCACCGGACCTCTTGGTGCCTGCAGCCAGCACTTCAGGGGCTATAGTAGACGCAATGTCGACGGTCCTGGAGTTTGTCTCCCGGGTAGAGTCGCTGTTGGACCGCAGGGACGCCAAAAAGCGCCCCTTGCCCCCCCTTCTTCGGGGGAGGACTCGGACCGCGAGGGGGGCTCCTCCATTGCGGGGACCCCCTCGAGCTGTCGGATGGCAAGCTTCTAGACGCTCCTGATAGCGGGGATGAGTCTGAACCATCCACTGCTGCACACGAGAAGGCTTTCGTAGACGCTCTGATCACTTCAGTGCAAGAGACCCTGCGATTGGAAGAAACGGCGGGACCCTCTTGGAGGGTGCCCATTCCCTTCGGGTCACACAGACAGGGCCCTGCAGCTAAGGTCTTTCCGTATGTTGACTTTCTCGATAAGTTTGTTTATAAGGATTGGGCTCGGCCTCAGAGCTCCCTTCCCATCCCGCAGTGTTTCGCTGTGTGTTATCCCTTTGTGGAAAAATTATTAAAGAAGTGGGCATCGCCCCCCATGGTTGACCCACCGGTGTCCCACCTGTGCAGGGCGACCACCATCCCAGTGGAGGGCACGCCGTACTTGGTAAGGACCCGGCTGACAGGAAGGCTGAGGCTTGTGTCAGGTCCCTATTTGTTCTGACGGGATCGGCCATGCGGCCCGTGGTGGCTTCTGCACTGGTGTTGCAAACGCTCACTGAATGGGCAAAGCAGTTGCACAGCGAGCTGACCAGGACTCAGGCTTCTCCTGTGTGGATCTCGCTGACCGGATGGTCCAGGTGGCTCAGTATCTGTGCGATGCTGCCCTGGACACTGCCCCCTTGATATCTAAGGCATCCGCGGTCTCTGTGGTGGCCAGGCGGTGGCTTTGGCTGAAGTGCTGGTCTGCGGACCTGCCTTCTAAGAGGACCCTGGCGGATTTACCTTTCTGGGGGGAGGGGCGGCTCTTCGGTGACTCCCTGGACGAGGTGATCAAAGATCAGCCCAGGAGGAGTGGTCGCCATCAGCGGCCTTCCTTTCCGGCCTATAGGCGGCCTTTTTGTCCCTCCCTCGCCTCGGGCAAGGGTCCACAGCCCGCCAAGGCCCCCCGCAGGTGGACAGAAGCTTCCCTGGCCGCGTAAGCGCTCCAAGCCAGGGGACAAGGTCTCCTCCGCATGAAGGGTTGCCCCCACCCCGCGTTCGTCTACGGGGATGTCTCCGGGGGTTTGCAGACCAGTGGTCTTCCCGCATCTCAGACCGCTGGGTGCTCGAGGTGGTCTCTTCGGGGTACAGCATCGAATTCCGTTCCCGTCCCCCAGACAGGTTCTTCGCCTCCAACCTGCAGCTACCTGCGGGCAGGCTGCGGGCCCTGTTCGGGGCTGTGCAGGACCTGCTGGGTCAAGGGGTGATTGTCCCCGTCCCTCGGGCGGAACGTTCCCAAGGGTTTTATTCCAATTTTTTGTGGTTCCGAAGAAGGATGGGGTTCGTCCCATTCTGGATCTGAAGGACCTTAACAGGTTTGTGCGGGTTTGCAGGTTTCGCATGGAGTCGGTCCGCTCGGTAGTAGCAGCCCTGCACCAGGGCAACTTCCTGGCCTCCCTCGACATCAAAGATGCATACCTGCATGTCCCCATCTGCACCCAGCACCAGCGCTTTCTGTGCTTTGCGATTGGAGAGGATCACTACCAGTCGTTGCTCTTCCGTTTGGCCTGGCTTTGGCGCCTCGGGTCTTCACCAAACTGCTGGCCCCGGTTCTGGCTTTGCTGAGACAGAGGAGTATCGCGGTGGTGACGTATCTGGATGACCTTCTCCTGTGACCAGAGTCGGCTCCAGCGCTTGGGGAAAATGTGACAATTACCCTGCACACTCTGTAGGAATTTGGATGGGTGATCAACCTCCCGAAGTCGGTCCTGATTCCTTCTCACTGCCTATAGTATCTGGGGTTTTCCTTCCGCCAACCAAGCGGCAGACGCTTCAGTCGGTGGTTCGGTCCCTGCTGTCCCAGAAATGGGCCTCACTTCGGTTTTCCATGTGGGTCCTGGGCCCAACGGTGGCCTCCTTCGAGGCGGTCCCTTATCCTCAGTATCACACCCAACTTCTGTAACGGGGGAGTCTTCTGAGATGGGACAGGTCCCCATCTTCCCTGGATCGGGTGATCAGGATGGATCACCCAGTGAGGGCCTTGCTACTCTGGTGGCTGCGGTCCCCGGCTCTTCGGTCGGGGAAGTCTTTACTACCCCCTTCACTGGACAGTGATCACAACGGACGCCAGCCTGACAGGCTGGGGTGGAGTCCTGGGGTTGCTTTCAGCCCAGGGATGGTGGTCTCTGGAGGAGTCTCGTCTCTCGATCAGTATCCTGGAATTGAGGGTGATTTGGTGCTGCCTCCCCCATTGGACGTCGAGGCTACATGATGGGTGCCCAGTCCGGATTCAGTCAGACAATGTCACGGCTGTAGCATACATGAACCACCAGGGCGGGACGAGAAACTTGGCTGCGGCCTCGGAGGTAGCCCCCCCATCCTGCGGTGGGCAGCAAGTCACGTTCTCTGCCGTCCACATACCTGCCGTAGAAAATTGGCAGGCGGACTATCTCAGTCGACAGCGCCTGGACCAGGGAGAGTGGTCCCTACACCCGGATGTGTTTCATCAGATTTGCCTGAGATGGGGTGTCCCGGACATGGACCTGCTCGCGTCCCGTTTCAATCAGAAGGTGCAGACCTTGGTGAGCAGGACAAGGGATCTCTTAGCGGACGCGGAGGATGCTCTTGTAGCTCCGGGGGGTCGGTATCGACTCATCTATGCCTTTCCTCCTCTCAAACTGCTTCCGTGCCTCCTGCGCAGAATAGAAGTGGAGGGCATTCTGACCATTCTGGTAGCTCCAGATTGGCCAAAGCTTCCTTGGTACACAGACGTAATGCGGATGGTGGTGGACGTCCCCCCGTTCGCGAGGATCTTCTGTCCCAGGGGCCCATCTTGCATCCTGCTTTACCCTCTCTGGCTTTAACGGCCTGGCTATTGAATCCCAGGTGTTGAGGGATCGGGGGGGGGGGGGTGGTCTCGGACTCGGTGATTCCTACCATGTTGAAGGCACGTAAGGATACTTCACATAGGATTTACCACCGCACCTGGAAGGCTTACATCGCCTGGTGCGAGGCCAGGGGGTGGAACCCTTGCTCCTTCTCTGTGTCTCGGGTTCTGGCCTTCCTGCAGAAGAGCCTCGACCAGAAACTGGCGTTATCAACTTTATCAAGGGTCAGGTTTCTGCTCTGGTGATCTTTTTTCAGCATCCTATGGCGACGCATTCGTTGATCCGTACTTTCATGCAGGAGGTTCGGCATGTCGTCCCCCAGGTACGGTCTCCTTTGGCGCCATGGGATCTCAATTTGGTCCTCTCGGTACTTCAGAAGCCGTTGTTTGAGAATATCAGGGAAATCTCTCTGCAATTGCTTTCGCAGAAAGTGGCTTTCCTGGTGGCCATCACATCCACTCGATGGGTGTCTGAGTTGGCGGCTCTGTCTTGTAGGTCTCCTTATCTGGTCCTACACAAGGATAAGGCGGTTTGGCGCCTGTCTCCTTCTTTTTTGCCGAAGGTGGTGTCATCAATCTTTCCACATCAATGAGGATATTGTCCTTCCTTCACTTTGCCCGCGCCCGTCTCACCCTAAGGAGGTCGCTTTGCACTCCCTGGATGTTGTTTGAGTCTTGCGGGTGTATCTCACATCCACAGCCTCCTTTCGGAGGTCAGATGCTCTTTTTTGTCATAGTAGATGTCCCACACAGAGGTTTGGTGGCCTCATCGGCCACTATCTCACGTTGGATTAGGCAGACAGTGACCCAAGCTTATGCTGTTCGGGATCTGGAGCCTCCCTTCCCGGTCATGGCTCATTCTACCAGGGTGATTGGCACTTCCTGGGCTTTTCAATATCAGGTGTCTGTGTCTCAGGTGTGCAAGGCGGCTACTTGGACCTCTGTGCACACCTTCTCAAAGTTTTACAAAGTTGATGTTTTAGCATCCTTGGATTCTGCGTTTGGCCGCAAAGTTTTGCAGGCGGCCGTGTGAGACATGTGTGGTTCCTCACTGAGGGTTTGGTTGGATGTAGTTTCTGTTGTTGTTCTGTTACCCACCCCTCATTTTTTGGCACTGCTTTTGGACATCCCACTTAGTCCTAAGAGTCGCTGTGCCTGTCAACGAACGAAAGAGAAAACGGGATTTTTTGACTTACTGTAAAATCCCTTTCTCTGAGTTCGTCGACAGGCACAGCACCCACCCCTCTGGATGTTGCACTGCTTGTTACGAACTGAGCTAGCAGGAGCTGGGTGTGGGGTTATCTGCCAGTGGGGACTGCCCCCTGGGAGGGGCTGTGTCTGTTACTGTTTTTTTTTACTGTTAGAACTGCCTGTTCTGCCTAGTAAACTCCTGAAGAGGGCAGTATAACCCACTTAGGGGGTTGCCTTGGGGATATGTTTGGGGTCATTATCATGTTGGAATACTGCCCTGCAGCCCAGTCTCCAAAGGGAGGGTATCTTGCTCTGCTTTAGTATGTCACAGTACATATTGACATTCATGGCTCCCTCAATGAACTGTAGCTCCCTGTTACCGGCAGCACTCATGCAGCCACAGACCATGACACTCCCACCACTATGCTTGACTGTAGGCAAGACAACTTGTCTTTGTACTCCTCACCTGGTTGCTGCCACACACGTTTGACACCATCTAAACCAAATAAGTTTATCTTGGTCTCATCAAACCACAGGACACGGTTCCAGTAATCCATGTCCGTAGTCTGCTTGTCTTCAGCAAACTGTTTGCGGGCTTTTTTGTGTTTCTTTAGAAGAGGCTTCCTTCTGGGACAACAGCCATGCAGACCAATTTGATGCAGTGTGCAGCGTATGGTCTGAGCACTGACAGGCTGACCCCCCACCCCTTCAACCTCTGCAGCAATGCTGGCAGCACTCATACGTAATTTTTCCAAAGACAACCTCTGGATATGATGCTGAGCACGTGCAATCAACATCTTTGGTCAACCTTGGTGAGGCCTGTTTTGAGTGGAACCTGTCCTGTTAAACTGCTGTATGGTCTTGGCCACTGTGCTGCAGCTCAGTTTCAGGGCCTTGGCAATCTTCTTATAGCCTAGGCCATCTTTATGTAGAGCAACAATTCTTTTTTTCAGATCCTCAGAGAGTTCTTTGCCATGAGGTGCCATGTTGAACTTCCAGTGACCGGTATCAGAGAGTGAGAGTGATAACACCACATTTAACACACCTGCTCCCCACTCACACCTGAGACCTTGTAACACTAATGTGTCACATGAAACCGGGGAGGGAAAATGGCTAATTGGGCCCAATTTGGACATTTTCACTTAGGGGTGTACTCACTTTTGTTGCCAGTGGTTTAGACATTAATGGCTGTCGAGTTATTTTGAGGGGACAGTAAATTTACACTGTTATACAAGCTGTACACTCACTGCTTTACATTGTGGCAAAGTGTAATTTCTTCAGTGTTGTCACATGAAAAGATATAATAAAATATTTACAAAACTGTGAGGGGTGTACTCACTTTTGTGAGAAACTGTATGTACCATAGTTTGTGTACACTATAACTTTCCTACACACTAAATAATAAACACTGATATGGGTTATTTTCACCAAAGAAATGTAGCAGAATACAGTATGGCCTACATTTCTGAAGAAAATTTATTTATGGCATTTGTAAAATGTTATAACAGAAACTAAGAAAACTGCGTTTTTTCTTTTTCTTCAAAATTTTCAGGTCTCTTTAATCAATTTAGCAAAAAATAAAACCCAGTGGTGATTAAATACCACCAAAAGAAAGCTCTATTTGTGTGAAAAAAAATGATACAATATTATATGGGTACAGTGTCGTCAGCTTACTTGTCATTCTAAGTGTGACAGCGCCGGAAGCTTGAAATTGACCTGGGCAGTAAGGGGGTGAAAGTGCCCGGTATTGAAGTGGTTAAAGTGGGCCTGTCACTCAAAAATAACACTTCACATAATTTTATATGGGCCATTTCCTTTTTTGATATACTAATTCTGATCTCTCTTTTGGGACTTTAGGGGTGTTTTTCATCATTGGATATTACATAGCAGTCGTTGTTTTAACATTGTCTCAAAAATTTGCTGTAAGATTAAAAGTATAAGCAAAACACAACCACAAAGCAGAGCCTACTGGAGTAGGCAATATGCTGTGCTAGAATACATCCTGCAATAACAATTCAGTGTTTCTTAGACAGTTATCTGTGATTATAATAACTGCTAATTGCTTGTCTGACGGTTTGTGTTACAGTTCACAAAATGAAACCATTCTGGTGAAGAATTACATGAACATCTCTGTATTTGGCGAAAACTGTTTACCTTTCAGCTGGAGGATAAAAGATTATCTGGAAGATATTTGGACTCAGGCCCAGCACATAGATAGGGACGAAGGTATTATTCAGCCTGTGTATTTCAAATAGTACATTAAACTGCCATGTAACCTTAAATCCCCACTGAACTCTCATGTAAAATGTTGTCAGAACAACTTAGGTGCAGCAAAAGTAAGTGTTTGCAGTATTTTTATTTGTTTCATTCATAAAGTAGCACCAGCCATAGTAGGGAAGCCTATCACTGTCATACCACAGAGAAGAGCAATTGCTCTCAGTCTGGAAGCAGTGGTCTCTCTGCAGCGTTCCAACAAATACCTGCTGAGCCAGAACTAGAGCTGGAAAGCTCTAGCTGTGACTCAGCAGAGGGCATGTTTGCTTGCTGCAGGGAGATCAGTGCTACCACGCAGACAGAGCAGCTGGGTCAGGCTTTTCTCCCATGTCTGTAACTTATTCAAATATGAAGTAAACAGTAAGACCTTGATCACTTACTGGACTTTACTAAAGGATGGGATCTTCTGCATAGAGACAGTCCTATAGAACCCTATTGTATGCTACAGTTATTACAAGGTACGCATCTGGGGAGGGGGGGTTTGGGTTGTCACTATGGGGGTAGGGGGTAAAAAAATAAGGGTGGTTTGTTATCCTTTTTAGCTGCAACACCCAAAAATGGAACTTCCACTTTAAGCGCTCCTCGCCCCCTTACATGCCACATTTGGCATGTAATCTTTTTGGAGGGGGGGTGTCCCCAGGTTTCAGAGGGACTACCTGTCCCTCTTCCACCTTCCGCTTCTGGGCTGCCTAGGCGACTCCTCCTCTTCTGCTAGGCGGCCCCTCCCTCCTGGCAATCTTCTGGGACATGTCACAGGTCCCAGAAGATTGCCTGGCCACTAGGAATGCGCAGAGCGACTCGCGCATGCCCCGTGCGTGCCCGGCCGTGAAGCCGGGCCGGGTGCCCACACTAGGAATGGCGGGGCCGCCGGGAGGAGGGTGAGACGAGCAAGGATTCGGGCGCAGCCATCGCTGGACAGGGAGACAGGTAAGTTACTGTTTATTAAAGGTCAGCAGCTACACTTTTTGTAGCTGCTGACTTTTAATAAACCCAAAAACTAGTGGAACTCCGCTTTAAGAAGTGGTGTTGATATCATATCCCATATTTACAAGTATATCCATTACAATTGGGGTTAAACTAAATGTTAGAATGAGATTATAGTATACTGCTTTGCCTAAAAAAATGTCCCATGCATTTATTGGTTCATTGCGGTGCATTGGCAGCCTAGTCATAATGAATGGGCTACCTTAAAGTAGAACTATAGGCAAAAGTTTTTTTTCATTTTGATTAGAGTAAAGGGAGGTTATAACCGCTGTAAGGTTTATTTCTCTTCCGTTCACTGACAGACGCAGCCTTCTTATGACACATGGGGTTATGCTCATCCTACTAGGAGTAGCCTAGGCAAAACAAACAAAAGTGTAGGTTGGCTCCTCCCAGGGGGCCGTCCTCACCTCAGCATATAATCCCCCTGCTCTGTACAGCACATCAGTTTTTATTTGCCTAGTGCAAGGAGTAGACCTGGTTCCCTATGGGAGCAGCGGTCTCCTGAAGATTCATCTAAGGAATACTGCTATCAAGAAGCTGGCTGGTGGTATAGAGGATATCTCGAATCCAAATCTTTCCCCAGTCCGGCCAACACTTAGGGGGGCCCTTCGCATATAGCCCGTTCCGTGCAGGCGGCCAGTGGCTAAAACCCACTAGAACCCAGTGACTGGTTCACCTGTCCAGTGGCCTGGCCAGCAGTATGCCTTCTTGCGGGGAGGTAGGTCTGCTCCGGGTGGCTACCCGCTGCGCTCGTCGGATTGGTGAGTGAACCCCTCTTCCGCCCTAGAGGCATGGAGAGTGGGCACCTGGGCAGCTCGGTGGTGGTCAGCCGGTAGGGGTCTGTTAGAGGCCTTCCCCCCCACTCCCCCTCCCCCCTCAATCCCCCGCAGGCACCTTTGCACTAACCGTTCAAATCTGCACCGACCGTCCGGAGCAATGTGTTAGGTGGGTCGTCGCCATTGGATTTTGCAGCACCGCTCGTTCGTGGCCGACCGCACGTGTGTAATGGCAGCGTCCATTGTTTGAGAACCATGTGGTTTCCAGCCTGCTCTCTGGTGGCCTCCAGTGGTCGATTGGGAGAACTGCAGTCCTTGTGCAGGAAGTCCTTAAAAACGGGTGTGGGCTTCCGGTTTTTGCTTGGACAGCATGGCTGACACACAGTAACAAGCTCCTGATGTGCAGCAGTTCGTGGGCATTGCTCTTCGGTTGGAGTGCTGAGGCATCAAACAGCAAGTATAGCTGGCGCTTCCTGGGTGCTGGTGGGTGTAATCCGCCCGGGTCTCCCTGGCTGATTTGTGGGGTAGAGGTGGTGGTTACACAGCGGGGGTGCCAGGTTGAGATGTCAGAGGCCGGAAATTTTATGGCAGGGGTACCTGCAGATCTACAGTCCACCCCAGGAGCATTTGTGTCCTTGGAACAGCTGAGGGCGGTGTTTGGGGAGTTCCTCCCCCGGGCAGGGGTGCCCGTTCCGAGGGGCCCCCAGAAGCGCCCACCCCCCCTCTTTCCTCAGGGGAGGATTCAGATCTAGAAAGCGCTTCAGTGGTCACACCTGTGGATCTTTCAGAGGGTGAGCCGCCCTCAGAGGGCGAAGAGGATCAGGAGGCTCCTAGTTCGCGGGATAAAGCGATAGTGGAAGCACTGATCACTGATATCCGCGACTCTATGCGACTGGACCAAACAGGGGAGTCGCATGAGTCCGCATATGTTTGTGGACCGCTTAGACCACCTAGGTCCCCTAGGGCTTACCCTTATGATCAGGTGTTTGAACAGGCAGTGTTCAAGGAATGGCGTAAGCCACCAAGTTCCTTGGCTTTGCCTAAAAGCTTTGCTGTTCGCTACCCCTTTGAGGAAAGCTTTACTAAGTGATGGGCTTCCCCGGTGGTGGACCCTGCCGTGGCTCGTGTGAATAAGGCCACCACCATCCCCTTGGAGGGGTCGCCATCCTTTAAAGAGGCGGCCGATCGCCGCACAGAGACAGTGTCTAAAGCACTATTCTTGTTGGCTGGGTCAGCCATGCGTCCAGCGCTAGCAACTGCTATGGCGGCACAATCTCTTCGTGAGCGCGCTGCGCACTAGTTTGTCTGGTGAATGTGCACAGGCTGAAGTACAGCGAGTGCAACATTTGGAAGAGGGTCTCCGCTACATATGCCATGCGGCTTTGGATCTTCTCCCCATATTGTCAAAAATGTCTGTTTGTTCAATTGTTATCAGGCGGGTGCTGTGGCTCCGCTCTTGGTCGGGAGACCAGGCTTCAAAGAAAGCTCTGGCAGACCTGCCCTTTCAGGGAGGGCGTCTGTTTGGCCCACAGTTGGATAAAATTATTAAGGATTTCACGGGAGGGAAGAGTACTTTCCTTCCAGTGCCGAAGCGACAAGATCGTCGTCGTAGGCAGGGTCCTGTCTCTTCTGGTCAGAAGAAGTTTTTTCGGGCGCCCGGCCCAGCGGGCAAGGCCAGGAAGGCATTCACGGGCCACAGCAAGAGGCCCTGGCAGCGTAAGTCCGAAAAAGCAGAGGACAAGTCTGCCTCCGCATGATGGGTTGCCCCCACCCGCCTCACGGGTGGGGGGCCGGTTTTCTGGGGGTTGCAAGCAGCTCTCTGCCCCCAGAAAGTCCTTCCCCTCAAACTTGAGGTTCCCGCAGGA
>BLSH010171092.1:452624-493838 GCA_018402905.1 Glandirana rugosa
GGAGGAGGTTTACAACGTGAGCAACATGAAGTCGGACACGTGTAAGTGGTCTGTTTGATCACGCGTCGCGCCGTCGCACGAGTGCTTCTCTGACACGGCGGTATCGTCAACGATCGCGACCGGCGTACCGACTGGGTCGGTTGTTCTTATCACGAAATCTGTGACAGAGACACACCGCTAGCCGGCGGAGAAATTTCCTACCGCTGGGGAGGTTCCCCTACCACCAACGGAATAAGTGTGCTCGGTGCCGTCGCAGGTGGTGGCCCCTTCGGGTAGAGAATCATTTCGAAAGGAGTTTCCCCATCGCTTGTCGTTTCGAAAATCCGCTAGCAACTGCTATGGCGGCACAGTCTCTTCGTGAGCACGCTGCCGCGCTGCGCACTAGTTTGTCTGGTGAATGTGCACAGGCTGAAGTACAACGAGTGCAACATTTGGAGGAGGGTCTCCGCTACATATGCCATGCTGCTTTGGATCTTCTCCCCATATTGTCAAAAATGTCTGTCTGTTCAATTGTTATCAGGCGGGTGCTGTGGCTCCGCTCTTGGTAGGGCGACCAGCCTTCAAAGAAAGCTCTGGCAGACCTGCCCTTTCAGGGAGGGCGTCTGTTTGGCCCACAGTTGGATAAAATTATTAAGGATTTCACGGGAGGGAAGAGTACTTTCCTTCCAGTGCCGAAGCGACAAGATCGTCGTCGTAGGCAGGGTCCTGTCTCTTCTGGTCAGAAGAAGTTTTTTCGGGCGCCCGGCCCAGCGGGCAAGGCCAGGAAGGCATTCACGGGCCACAGCAAGAGGCCCTGGCAGCGTAAGTCCGAAAAAGCAGAGGACAAGTCTGCCTCCGCATGATGGGTTGCCCCCACCCGCCTCACGGGTGGGGGGCCGGTTTTCTGGGGGTTGCAAGCAGCTCTCTGCCCCCAGAAAGTCCTTCCCCTCAAACTTGAGGTTCCCGCAGGAGTGTGGGGGGGCTCTTCTAGGCGCTGGTCAGGCGCTCAGCAGTCAGAAGTCATCATTAATGCTGGCTTGCCGGCTGGAGTACCTAAGTCTGTTTCCAGACACGGTACAGACAGGGGTATTCCTAACACCGAGCAAGCGTCTAACGCTTCAGGCTGGGCGAACCCTGTGATCACGCCAGTGGTTCTCCTTACGGTTCTGTATACGGGTGTTGGGGCTCAGGGTGTCGACTTGCAAAGCGATACCTTACGCCCAGAACACTTGGCTCCTGCGAGAGGCAATGTTGTCGCGGTGGGAAAAATCTCCTCTATCCCTGGACAGGCCGATCAGGTCGGAGTGTCAGTCCCGGGAACCCTTGGTTTGGGGAAGTCAGGTTCCGGTCCTAAAGGGGGGGAGAAGTTGTCCTCCCCTCAATTGGTCGATGTAGGTACCGGAACTGAGAGCGAGCAGGCTTTACCTGTCCCGTTGGACAGAGAGGCTGCGCTGCCCGGTTCTGGTTCAGTCGGTCAATGCCACGGAGGTGGCGTAGGTAAACCATTAGGGTGGAACAAGAAGCACAGCAACAGCCACGGACACGGCTCTGATCCTTCGGGGGGTAGTGCTTCACAGGCCTCGGGGTCAGTATCGGTTGCTGTACATTTTTCCTCCTCTAGGGGCTCTACCGTGGGTTGTATGTGGGGTAGAGGCGGGGGGAATCCCGACAATTCTGGTAGCTCCGGATTGGCTCCTGCAACCTTGGCACGCTGACGTAGTACAGAGGGTGGCAGAGGCTCCGTGGCATCTTCCGGGGGGTTGGAACCCCCTCTCTTATAGAGTATCCATAGTACTGTCATTTTTACAGCAAGGACTGGACAAGAACCTGGCGTTAAATACGCTTAAAGGGCAGATTTTGGCCCTGGCGGTTCTTTTTCAATGGCCCTTGGCGTCTCATTCGTTGATCCGTACATTTGTACAGGGGGTACGTCATGTGGCTCCTCGGATACGGTCGCCTTTGGCACCATGGGATTTGAATCTGGTGCTTTCTGTGTTGCAGAAGCCACCATATGAAAGGATTAGGGACATTCCCTTACAGTTGTTGTCGCAGAAGGTGGCCTTTCTGGTGGCTATCACACCCGCCAGGCGGGTGTCGGGGTTAGCTGCATTATCCTGCAGGTCACCTTACTTGGTCCTCCATAAGGACAAGGCAGTCCTCGGCCTTCCACTTCGTTTCTTCCGAAGGTGGTTTCTTCCTTTCATTTAAATGAGGATATTGTTCTCCCCTCATTGTGCCCGCACCCGTCACATCCTAAAGAAGTTGAGCTGCATGCTTTGGATGTGGTGAGGGCCTTGCGGGTGTATTTAAGTTCTACAGCTTCCTTTCGGAAGTCTGATTCTTTATTTTTGCTGATGGAAGGATCGCGCAAAGGTATGGCGGCCTCGTCAGCTACCGTATCTCGTTGGATACGGAAGACCGTGACTCATGCATATGAGATTCGGGGTAAGGTTCCCCCGTTCCCAGTCACGGCTCATTCCACCAGGGCAGTTAGTACGTCCTGGGCGTTTAGACACCAAGCCTCGGTGTCTCAGGTGTGCAAGGCAGCTACTTGGGCCTCAGTGCACACGTTTACTAAGTTTTACCAAATTGATGTTTCGGCATCCTCGGATGCTGCTTTTGGCCGCAAAGTATTACAAGTGGCAGTATAGGCGCAGTTAGTGCCGCCTGAGAGGGCGTTTTTTTGTTGGGTACAGTTGTTATGATTTTGCCCACCCCTCTTGATTGGCACAGCTTTGGGACGTCCCCATGTGTCATAAGAAGGCTGCGTCTGTCAGTGAACGGAAGAGAAAAAGGGATTTTTTGTATAACTTACCTTAAAATCCTTTTCTCTGAGTTCACTGACAGACGCAGCACCCACCCCTCTGCGTTGGTTTTGTACGGCTTGTTACGAACAGATGTGCTGTACAGAGCAGGGGGATTATATGCTAAGGTGAGGACGGCCCCCTGGGAGGGGCCAACCTACACTTTTGTTTGTTTTGCCTAGGCTACTCCTAGTAGGATGAGCATAACCCCATGTGTCATAAGAAGGATGCGTCTGTCAGTGAACTCAGAGAAAAGGATTTTACGGTAAGTTATACAAAAAATCCCTTTTTTTGCCCTCTCTGTCCCATTGGGGAGATTTCCCTTCGCTTCCTGTCCCATAGTCAAACAGGAAGCGAGAGCAAATCCCTGCAGATAAAGGGAGCCCTATGGGGACCCCCCGGTCACCAGAACTAGTGTCTCCATTGGAAGGTTTCCCCTCTTTTCAAAAAGGGAAGGTGCCTGTGCACTGCTTAAAGCTAACGCTGAGGGGATCACTTACTATGATATCAATAATTGCAAGGACCTCAGCTGCTGCTTCTACTAAATGTGTTTCACACAAATGTGATAAAGTAATACATGAGTGTGGATGCGCTGCTGAAGAGTGTATGTAAGACTCTTAATAAACAGATTGGTGATGTGTGTGTTTACACGTAGATTAAACTATTATGCATGTGTCCGTTATTCAGTACAGTGCTAAATAATGATAGACCTATGTATATAATATATAGTCTGTCCAAAAAAAAAAAAATATTGCAATGAATAGATTCCTGGAAAAAATGATAACATATTCCCAAAAGAAAAACCCAAAATATTCCAATGTATAAATTCCTGGAAAATATTATAACATATTCCTAATATGAATAATAATCTGCTAAATTACGTGCTCAAACAGAGAAACAAACCAAAGTGAAAATAAAATATGATAATAATTGTCCAAAATAAACCGTGTGAAATCCGTAAGGTGATTCTTCCTGTAACACCACGTGACAAAAAGGTATAGCTTGAAGGTGCTGTGACTTAAGCTGTTTTGACACCGTGCTCCCTCCACCAGGTGAAATGGGGGCTCACCTCAAAGTGCGACCCCACTGGGTCTAGTCGCACATATATGTCGCTAATTCCTCCACGCTCCAATAAACTGCCTCTTCTCAAATATATTTTCTCCGGGGATGAGCTTATCAGGTTTCTCTTGAGTATGTTGTGGGATAAGTAGGTTCTTAAAAGAGGATCCCTCCGAAAAACATATAAGCAAGAGAGGGGGAGTCCCATAGTATTATATGTTCCAATAAAAACTTAATACCCCACTACCCCTTTAAGAAAGGTACTCACATTTTATTGGTTGTAAAACACCATAAAAGAATAGATGGAATCAACTGCGTCTTCACAAAGGTACAAAAAACTGTGCTGGATGCCCAGCGGTGGCTATGCCTTTAGTTGTACTTTAAGAAGTGTGAATGGGGCCCCTTTTGTGTGCTGAACCTTCCACTAGTCGTAAATTGATTTAAGCAGATGCACCTTTCTGTTTCTTAGATATCTGTATGCCTGAATTTACCAAACCGCTTTTCTTTTTTTTTTCTTTAAGGTCCTGCAATTAAATTTCTGGAGATTTTCTGTAAAACACCATTGGGGAAATATGTCTCCTCCCAGGGAGAGAATGTGCAACACAACCTTTTCCTCAATTATAAAAGAGACTTTATCCTTATGACCATGAGCATATCCTCAGCGGAAGAGTTGAAGGTAGACTTAGTATTAGTAGTTTAGAAATGTGTGATATACAGACCTGGATGTATGCATACAACACATAAATTAAACCCTGGACATAATGGGTAATAATTAGAGACTTGGGTACATATCCCAGAGTATTACACTAGTGTGCTGATCCCTACTGTGGTAGAGTATAACTAATAAAACCAAAGACTAGGACCGTTCATTATAATGAATGGCACATGGCAGCATCACTGAATTGTATTGCTCACTTTTGAATTAAAAAAATGTAGGTCGCAACCTTTAAGCCTAGGCAGCTTGGATCACATGGGGGTCAATTCACTAATGTTTGCCTCATGCCATAACACGGTCACGTGACTTATTTGCCTAAATTATCGCATGCACTAAATACAGTTCCATTCACAAAACAAAAAGAAATAATGATTTTGTGGTATTTAACGCAAAATTAAAAATGTTCTGGTAAATTTTGTTTAAAAAGCTCTTAAGTCCAATGCACACAGACCAGAAAATAAAATGTGATATTTACCACCAGGATTTTGCTGGCGGTTTTACATGCGGTATTTGTCAAAAAACATTTTTTTTGACAAATAGCTGGTTGCTAAGGAGCGGGCCAGGAAGCTGGCTGCTGAGTACTTAACAACGGATGACTCATCAGCTGTGAGTGGGTTTGCCGACAATTAAAAATGATGAAAAAAATAACAGCGTGGGGTCCCCACCCCAATTGCATACCAGGCCCTTCAGGTGGGAACCCCATGCGAAAATTAAAAAAAATAAGCTGTGTGGTCCCCATACCCCCCCCCCAAAATCCATACCAGACCTTTATCCGAGCGCAGCCCGGCAGGTCAGGAAAAACCCCCCCTGGAACCATATCAGGCCACATGCCCTCAACATGGGGAGTTGGGTGCTTTGGGGCAGGGGGGGCTCAAATCCGAGCCCCTCCTTCTATGTGAATAAGGAATAGTATACCCCCTACCCATGCACCAAAAAAGTTATAAAAACACGTTTCTGACAAGTCCTTTATTAAAAAATATAAAACAGTGTCCCCCTATGTAAATCCAACATCAATCACGTTGCCTGCCACACCGCTGACCCAAAAAAAAGAAGAAAAAAAAAGCTCCGCCTGTGAGGGCAGCTTGTAACGTCACAGACCAAAGCATGCTGGATCAGTGACGTAACAGGGAGGTGATGCCACCAGGTGGCCAGCCTTATCTATTAAGAACTGTCAAACAGCGGAGGAGGCATTTGGCGGTTAGCCATCCTCATTTACATTGGGGAGAGGGGTTGGGATTTGGCTTCCAGATTCCGCTAAGCCCCCCTCCTGGTATGGTTCAGGAGGGGGGAGCTCGCTCGTTCTCCCCCCCATCCCCTTCTCGCTTTCCTGACCTGCCAGGCTGCATGCTTTGATAAGGGCCTTGCATGCATTGGGGGGGACCCCACACTGTTTTTTTTATCCATTTTTGGGGGGGGGGCACACTGTTTTTTTTTATCCTTTATAATTGTCGGCATGTTTTTTTACATTTAGCTGTCAGCAACGAACCCGCTGACAGCTGATGAGTCTTCCGTTGCTAAGGACGCGGTGGCCAGCTTCCTGGCCTGCTCCTTAGCAACCAGCTCAATGCGATAAATTACTGCATTAAATAATGCGGTAATTACTGCTAAATCAAATAAATACTGCATTCGGTATTTAATGCAAAATTCTCAGTTTAATTCCACTTTTAACACTGATTTACCGCAATCGTTATTTAACTATAATTTTTTGCCCATTATTTAACTCTTAGTGAATTGACCTCATGGTCTCTGACTACCAAATAAATAAATGTCTGGTATTTTGCCCTGCATGGACACTGCAAAGGCTCAATTTCAGTATTGGCATCAGAAATAACGGTTTCTTGAATAAAGCTGCTAAATGCAATTTAAACATTGGTGCTGAAACCAAAGAGACAAAAAAGAAACTGCAACAAAACAAATTTGGGTGACTTTTATCGTTGTCAGAGCACTTCTGTTAAAATAGAAAATACCAGCAAATTTCTTTTATCCTCACCTTGTGGAGCGAAAACTCACTGACATTAGGAGTTGCTTTGTATGAGGAAACATGCTATTCACAGTGGATGTGACTAACATACAGCAAACTATATTTTGAGGCAAGAATCATTTTAAAATTGTGAACAATTGTCTTTTTATTTTAGTAACCCAAGCTACACCTACTCTGTATGTTTTAGATCATGGAGTTTGCTCTGTCTGCCTGCATTGAAGAATTAAGATCCTCCACAAAATATAAGGAACCTCTGCTGCTACCATGGGTCCATATTGGATATAGTACATTTCAACACCGGCTGCAAAACTTGAACAGGATTTTGGTGGTCAACCCCTCAGTGTTGGATTCCCTCCTTCAAAAGATTAATGATCCGAAACCAATATTAAGAAATGAGATGGTGAGGATATTGTTTTACATATTCATGCTTAGGACTAAGTCAGTCTCGTGTGGATTTGTGACCCTTTTTACAAAAAAAGTGGAAAAAAAAATTGTATTTAATTTCTTAATTTCTCCTATCATTCACTGACAGATGCAGCTCATCATGACGTGTGGGGTTTATGCTCGTCCCACTAGGAGTTAACTAGGCAGGGAAAAGAAACAGCTGGCCCCTCCCATGGGGGCCATCCTCTCTTCCTACATAAACCCCCTCATAGCATAGCTCTTCAGTTTCAATGCCTAGTTTGCAAGGAGTTGACCTGGCTTCCCTTCAGGGGAATTGCGGTCCTGTTTGTGACCATTTTTTATTTAATTTTCTTTTACTTCTTTGTCTTCTATCAAGCAATTGATTTGCTATCAAGAAGCCGGTCGGGGCATAGAGAGTCCTTGGGCTCTGTACTTTCCTCGACCTGGCCAACTGATGCGAGCCAGTCCCGACGTATGGGGACCCGCCGCATCGTGCCCGTTCCGTGCGGGCGGCCGGGGGTGACCCCCCCCCCTTGCGCCCACTCCCGGATGCGATTCGGGAAGGGCGATTTTCTGGCCCACAGCATACCGCCTAAGAGGGGTCGGAAGGTCTGCGACTGGGTGGCTACCCGCGGCGTTCGTCGTAGTGGTGAGTGAGAGTTCCTGCCTCCCCCCCCCCCCCTTTTTAGGGGCGGAAAGGGGGACCGACGGCCGCAAAACAAAAAAAAAAATTTTTCTTGCTTGGTAGCCGCTGGTGGGACGCGTGGAGCTCCCGTTCACCCCCCTCCCCTCCCCCGCACCGCACCGATCGTCTGGGCGTTCGTATTGATTTTTCCCCGCCATTTTGCGGTGGACCGCCACCATTTTGCCGTAGCTGCAGACGTTTTGGGCCTATGGGACTTTCCCTCTAGCGCTCAGAGCAGCCATTTGCGGTACTGCACATTCCCTGAAGGTGTGTTTTGGCCTCTAGTGTTTAACGGCAGCCATTTTGACTGCATGCTCTGCAAATACACGTGTCTGCAGCATCTCCCTTCTTCGTGGAACGGTGGTGATCTGGCGGCGCAGCTCCTCTGACGATCCATCTAAAAACAGGCAGCGGAACAACAAGTATAGCTAGGCACCCTGTGGGTGCTGGGGATGGTGGGTACAGTCCTCCTGGGTTCCCTGGTGCACTGTGGGGTGTTGGTGTGTGGCAGTGTGGGGGTGCCTCATTCTCCTTAGTCTCCCTGTGTGTCACTAAGAGCCTTTTCTGGGGGAAAGCACTGCTGAACCTGCTGAGGAAACGCAATCTGTGCAAGGAGCATTTTTGGACCAGCTGCGGGCGGCCTTTAACGAATTTATCCCCCGGGCGGAAGTCGCCCAACAGGTCACCAAGAAGCGTCCCCCTCCTCCTCATTATTCATCAGGGGAGGATTCTGAGCTGGAAGTGGCCTCAGGGGTCTCAGGGACCCCAGCGGACTTATCTGATGGGGAACTGGGTCCATCGGACGGCGAGGGGGATCAGGGGGCGGCGCCTGCGCGCGAAAAAGCGTTGGTGGCTACCATTATCGCTGGCATTCGCACTAAGCTACAGCTGGATCAGGATGGCTAATCGCGGTCTGCTGCATATGTGTGTGGGTCCTCTAGGCCCCCTAGGGCCCCCAAGGCTTTATCCCTACAATTACTTTTTTGATCATTTTCTTTATCGTGAATGGCAGCGTCCATAGCACTCTTCTTTGCTGTCAAAACGGTTCGCTGCTCGCTATCCCTTTGAGGAAAGCTTTTTAAAAAAATGGGAATTGCCTGTGGTGGACCCACCGATAGCACGCCTTAGTAAGGTGGCGACCATTCCTCTGGAAGGGACTCCTTCTTTTAAGGATCCCGCTGATCGAAAAACAGGCGCTTTTAAAGTCGCTGTTCCTGGTGGCTGGTTCCGCTGTGCGACCAGCCTTGGCGTCCGCCATGGCGGCACAACATTTATCCGAGTGTATGGAAGAGCTCCATTGGACCTTCTGATCCGTCTGAGCTCCCAGACCAGGGCGTCTCTGACCTGGTGGCTTTGGGACTCGGCCCTTCAGTGGGTGATCATCACCACGGATGCCAGTCTTTTGGGCTGGGGAGGGATCCTGGGGCAACTATCTGGCCAGGGTCGTTGGTCGGCACAGGAAGCCTGCCTCCCCATCAGCGTTCTGGAGCTGAGGGCAATCAGATTGTGCCTTTTCCACTGGACAGTGAGATTGCAGGGTCTTCCGATTCTAATTCAATCGGACAATGCCACAGCAGTGGCGTATGTGAACGGGCGGCACAAGGAGTTCAGCAGCTGCAGCGGACGCAGCTCTGATACTGCGTTGGGCGGAACTTTTACGTTGCGGTGATTTCAGCCATTTACATTCCAGGTGTGGAGAACTGGCAGGCAGACTTTCTCAGTCGCCAGACGCTGGACCAGGGAGAGTGGTCCCTCCACCTGGAGGTGTTCAATCAAATTTGCCGCAGATGGGGGACGCCGGACGTGGATCTCATGGCGTCTCAGTTCAATCACAAGGTGGAGACCTTTGTGTCCAGAACAAAGGATCCGTTGGCAGTGGCCACGGACGCTCTGGTGGCCCCCTGGGGCCGTCATCGTCTTCTGTACGCCTTCCCTCCGGTAAGACTGCTTCCGCGATTGATACGCAGGATAGTCGCGGAGGGGATACCAATTATCCTGGTGGCTCCAGATTGGCCTCGGCGCACTTGGTGGCAGACGCCCCTTGGCGGCTCCTGCTGCGAGACGATCTTCTGTCTCAGGGGCCCATCTTGCACCCTGATTTACCCTCGCTGGCTTTGACGGCTTGGCTATTGAGTCCCAGGTGCTAAGGGACAGGGGAGTCGCCGACTCCGTAATCCCTACTTTGTTAAAAGCTCGCAAGTGTACTTCTCGCAAGATTTATCACCGCACCTGGAAGGCTTACATAGCTTGGTGCGAGAGGGAGGGTCATAACCCTCGCTCTTATGTCGTGTCTAGGGTCCTGACTTGAACATGGCCTGAACAAAAAACTGGCTTTGAGTACTCTCAAGGGCCAGATATCGGCTCTGGCTATTCTCTTTCAGAGACCTTTAGCTTCGCACTCGTTGATTCATACCTTTGTACAAGGTGTGCGACATGTGGTGCCTCGGGCGATGGCTCAGTGGGATCTGAATTTGGTGCTTTCTTTTCTTCAGAAACCACCGTATGAGAATATCAGGGAGATTTCCTTACAACTGCTGTCGCAGAAGGTGGCCTTTTTAGTTGCCATTGCTTCCGCCAGATGGGTGTCGGAATTAGCAGCACTATCGTGCAAGTCTCCCTACTTGGTCATGCATAAGGATAAGGCGATCTTGCGACCTTCTCCTTCCTTCCTTCCGAAGGTGGTTTCTTCCTTTCACGTTAAAGATATTGTTCTGCCTTCATTGTGCCCTCGCCCATCGCACCCAAAGGAGTTTGAGTTGCATGCTTTGGACGTGGTGAGGGCCTTACGGGTGTACTTGGCTGCTACAGCTTCTTTTCGAAAAGCTGATGCCTTGTTTGTACTGCCAGAGGGCCCGCGCAAAGGATTGGCGGCCTCGTCGGCTACGATTTCTCATTGGATTAGAAAAACCGTGACCCATGCGTATTCTGTTCGGGGCAAGGTTCCCCCTTTTCCAGTCACGGCTCATTCTACCCGGGCTGTTAGCACTTCCTGGGCTTTCAGACACCAGGCCTCGGTGTCACAGGTGTGCAAGGCAGCCACTTGGGCCTCGGTTCACACTTTCACTAAGTTTTATAAAGTTGATGTGTTTGCATCTTCGGATGCTGCTTTTGGCTGCAAAGTTTTGCAGGCGGCAGTATAGGCACGTCTGGCGCCTCCTTAGGGGTTCAGTTGGGTACTGTTGTTAGCGTTTACCCACCCCTCTTTTTGACACCGCTTGGGGACGTCCCCACACGTCATGATGAGCTGCGTCTGTCAGTGAACTATAGGAGAAAAAGGGATTTTATTAAAACTTACCATAAAATCCTTTTCTCCGAGTTCACTGACAGACGCAGCTTCCACCCCTCGGTGCTCTGTTCTGGTACGGCTTGTGTACAAACTGAAGAGCTATGCTATGAGGGGGTTTATGTAGGAAGAGAGGACGGCCCCCATGGGAGGGGCCAGCTGTTTCTTTTTCCTGCCTAGTTAACTCCTAGTGGGACGAGCATAAACCCCACACGTCATGATGAGCTGCGTCTGTCAGTGAACTCGGAGAAAAGGATTTTACGGTAAGTTTTAATATAATCCCTTTTTTCCAAAAATTGTGACAAAAAATTACAACTTTAAAAAACTCACAATGCCTTTTGCAAAATACCTCAAACTGTATAATTCCCAAAAAGTGTCATTTGGAGGGAACTTATACTGTCCTGGCATTTTAAGGGCCTCAAGAAATCATCATCATGCCATCAGTGCATCAGGATTAATCAATTTTCATATACAGTATATATATCATAGTTTGCAGACGCTATAACTTTCACACAAACCAATTAATATACAGTAAATTATGGGGATTTTTTTTTTTTTACCAGACATGTAGCAGAATACATTTTGGCTGAAATGTATGAAGAAATTTGATTTTATTGAATATGTTTTATAACAGAAAAATATTCAGTCTTTTTTCATTTATATAGCAAAAATTTAAAAAACCCATTGGTGATCAAAAACCGCCAATAGAAAGCTCTATTTGTGTACCGTGTTGCAGGACTGCCCAACAGTACAGCAAGATGCTTGAGGTTCAAAATTATGAATCCGATAGGCAGCTTCTATCTAAAGCAACCAAATAACAAGTGACTTGAAGTATTACTTTTGCAGCTCAAAATTAATATAAAATGAAAGACTGCTTGTTGTTAAAGTAGACTTTCACTCCCAGTTCACCAATAAACCTAATCTAAAATGGCAACCTTTTTTCTAATTTTTGTTTTTTTAACTTTTTTTGGAGGAGGGAGGATTTTTGGTTCAGCCCACCTCATCCCTATATTCTTGCCAATACGAAAATTACGTCAGCCCTGCTCCAGCTCCAGCTCCTGAAATATATATCAGGGAAGAAGATGGCAGCACAGGACCCAGTTCGCAGTGGCTGAGCATTTGGCCACAGTAGGAAAATGTTGATTTGCTAGGCAGGTGATTATGTAAATTCAGGATATCCCTGCAAACCAAGTAAAAGGGGGCTAAAAGCAAAATTGGCACCTGGGGGTAAACTTCCCTTTTGAAGGCATTGCTTAAGTTTTGGATAGAGTTGGGACCGGTTTGGAACCTCTAGAGAGATTCACCTTGTCTAACCCATCTGGTTACTATTGTCATTGGGGCTGAAAGTGACAGCAAATCTGAGAGAAATTTTGTGAATAGGGACATTTGTGACAGCTGTCTAAGAGGAGATTTACCTTCAGTTTGGAGAGATTCCCTTTCATTCTGTTGGGTTTATAGGAATGAAGTGAAGGGAGAACTCCCCAGTGGGACACACAGAGCAAAAAAACCTGACAGAGATGTTAACCATTCCCTGCTTTATCCAAAATAATACAGCTTTGATGTTGATATACTTTAAGATGGGAAAATGAAAGAAACCATTGCTGCTTTGTGTTTGAAGATGCATGCTCTATTGTTGGCATCTTTATCCTTTTTTTTTATATTATTATAATCACAGACTCCAAACAAGCATGCAGCCAGTGAAACGTCAACATAACTTACATGCACATGCTTGTTTCCCATCAGTAGTGAAGCAAGGATCAGAATGACCTTTTTGAATCTTTTATTATATCTAAACAATAGCATATTGCCCATTACTTTATTAACATAAACATACCTTATATTTTTACATTCAAACTTTTTGGCTAGATGAATTATATACTTTACAAAATGCTTGCCTTTCTGTTTTCTGCACAAAAAGACTTTGGTTTTACCTTGTTCTTGATCAAACTGACTGTTAAGCAACTTTTCACTCCTCCTGGACAGTGCTCCCAGCTACAACACTCATGCTTAGTCAGATCCTTAAAATAGAAGTCCAGTCAAATCTAAACTTAAATCTACCCCCGCCCCCCCCTCCATTCTAAGCCTGACTATCATGTAGAGGAACAAATGTTTGTACTTACAGTAACTATTCCCTGTGTGCTCTAGTCTGGTCATGTGGTTTCCCCAGTGGCTGGCTTCAGTGAAGAGGAGAGATTGCCAACATCCGCTACAATACCTATGCGGTGACATCCCCAATAGGCATACTATGGTGCATCTGTTGTCGGCTGTCCCTCCTCTCCCTTGAAGCCAATGCTGGGAGCTAATCACACCACCGGACTGGAGCGCCCAGGGAATAGGTAGGGGTACACCGCTTTCCTTTACAGGATGGTTAGTATAGGACTTAGAATGGGGATGGGAACAGATTTAAATTTTGATGGATTTGACTGGACTTCTACTTTTAAAAGCGCATATTGCTTTGGCCTGAGAACAGTGGTCTGGCTCTCCAGTGTGCTGCTGGCACAGGCCAGCATTTTCATTCCTAAGAGCACCCATTGGGGTTTATTTATGAAAAAATTGCTGCGTGAATGCCTAAAGCAATCATACAGCTGTCACAATTACTCTGATCATCATGCAATATTTTCTTGAAATGTCTAATTTTTGTAATAAATAGACTCCATAGTAAAACTAAAAAAAAAATGGCTGACTTCATAACAAGTTAAAAAAAAACAAACAGGCTTTTATTAAGCTCTGAATGTTAAGTGTTTTAGCAAATTCCGATAATTCATAATTTTGCTCTTTTTTTTAGGTTCTTGACCTCTTTGCTGCTATTGCTTGCCTAGAATCTTTAAAACACAGCATGCCGAGTTCAGATCCTCAAGAATGGATGCGACAAGTTAAGAACATTCAAGTGCCCATTGAACTGACCTGCACGGGAGGATGTTTACAGGGACAGGGTTCTTGGTGTAAAACAGGAATAAGACAGATCAGGTACCCCGAATAGCTACATAAGAATAGCTAAGCTAAGGCAGATAAAAAACACAAATTAATGCTTTTTGTTCTTCATTAGTGCTTGATTATTTTTAAAACTGAACTCAATGATCAAGTCACTTCCCTCAAGTATGTTAACTCTTATCATAGCCACTACACACCTCTATTCGTTTTTATATTTGTCTCAAACACCATAAAACAGTGCACACAGGATGTCCTAAAAACGTCAATAGCTTATCAGTGATTTTTTTTTTCAGCTTTTACCAGCGTTATATTACCGCCATTTTTTTGTGTTTTTAAAGGGCCAGCGTTTTTTTTTTTTTTTTTTTTCTCAATTCATGTAAAACGCTCAAAAACGTTGGGGATCGACGTTTAGCCCCGTTTTTGGGCATTTTTGAGCATTTGAACGTTTTTACAGCTGAAAAACGTCTCTCAGAACCCTCTGGTTTTGGAGTTTTTTTACAGCTCAAAAACATTACTGCTAAAAACAGTTGATAACCGCCTATGTGTGCATGAACACATAGGATAACATGATGTAGGGTTTATTGACTGTAGCAAAAAACATCTGCAGCTAAAAACAGCTGCTGTAAAACAGTCAAAAAAACGCCCTGTGTGCATGATAGCTTTCTACAAGTGCCAGGAGGATATTACAGTGTGCACCGTAGGTACTTTCCAGAAACTTAATTTGTAAAAAAAATGTTAGATAAAGAGGTACTAAGGGAGGCTGGATGTTGCACAAGTATCGTCATCCTTTGTGTATTGTCAAAATTCAACTAGCACGCTAGCAAATTACTGCGTTCCTCATTATGGACACAAGTAACAATGAGAATAACAGGCACACTCTGATATCCCACCACTGCCACTAGATGTCAAGGACTCGCACCCACGGCAACTTTCTAACCAGAATGAAACCCTTGTTTAGTGGAGGAGGAATGAGGAGAGAATGGGGAAACTGTTATCACAACCTACAAAACCTTTGGCCACCACTAGAGGAAAACCCACCCAAATCTAGCTGGCTGGACATACGCAGGCCAATACATATCTTGCATGCAATTTGAGACAGTCTATGGGTTGTGGAGCAGCCTAGTGATTCCTACATATATCTGAGATTGACCTAGAATCTTAGTGTGATCACTTTTTTACTGTCTCCACATTAGGGTTGCACCGATACCACTTATTTAAGACCGAGTACAAGTACCGATACTTTTTCATGTGAACTAATATGCAGCACGGATGTTGGGTAAAAAGGCAATGTAGTGATGTAGTAGTGAATGGATAATTATTATTTAGTTATTATAATGTGAGTAATTTCCTGCAGCACTCGGCTCTTCCAGAGAGCTACATTTATTGAAACTTCAAACAGAACAGATGACCAATATCCAACAGAGGTATAGACAATATTGATGACAGGATTAGTGCAACATTAAGATATTCAGAGAACCCAGTTTGTCCTGTCATGCCTAGACCTGTGCCTTCATCTCTTGATCGAGAAAGAATGAAAAACTGCCAGCTTGAATGTCCACTCAAATACACTCAAATACTAGTCACTGGGGGAGGGGGGGGGTTCTCCTAGGTCAACCAACTGCTCTCCTTTTGACATGAAAAGACCCAACTTGTAATTACTGACAGTGGCATTAAGGGTCTCTATCACCATTTCCCATGAATACCCCCTCAAGTCTAATTGCCATCAATAAATATTTTTTGTACTATTCCTTTCCAGTCTGATTACACATTCCCCTGCAAGTAACCCCTTTGGCCCTTTTGATATGTAGAATGCAGCTTGACTACCAGTTGTGTTAGGCCATAAATCATGGCCTACAGTAATTACCTATGTATATATAATAAAAATTGTGTATATGAAATATTACCCAACAACCCAACAGTGGACTGTGTCAGTAGTTTTTTATTTTTATTTGATCTTTTTTACAATTGTATTTATTACAATTGATTTTTTTTTGTACAATTTATTTATTTTTGTTGTATTTTATTTTTACAGTGCTTTCTTTTTTTTTGGGGGGGGGGGGCAGTGGACGGTGTCAGTTTTTTTTTTTTTTTATTGTATTTCTTATTATTTTTACAATTTAACCTTATAAATATTTATTTATTACAGTTCTTATTTTTTTTTTCTTTTTTATCAGCCCTGTTGGGGGCTTTGGTGAGATATCAGGGGTCTTAACAGACCCCTGACATCTCCCTTTTGAGACAGGGAAAGGGACTGAGGGCATAGATTCTCCAGTCCCTTTCTCAGCAGCCTCAGCTGCACTGGAGATGAATAGACAGGAGACAGAGGCTCCTCTCCATTCATAAACTGAAGCATCGTAAACACAGTTAACAATGCCCAGTTATGAATGGACAGAGTCAGTGATCACTGACTCTTTTGATTCGAAAAGGAAGGAGCCGGTAAATGACAGATTTACCGGCTCATTCCTCCGCTCTCCATCCTGACAGATCGCGGACAAAGGGGGCGGAGGAGCACAGAGGGGAACAGGAGCAGAGCACGGAGGGGGACAGGAACATGGAGGACGACAGGAGGAGCATGGAGGAGGACACAGAGGGGGACTGGAAGAGGATACGGGGACAATCGGGTGATCGATGCGGTGGTGGGGGGAGTTAAAAGCACTGATCCCCCTGTATAGACTTTAGTAAAGCAGCTAAAAGCCACAGGAGAAGTGGCTGTCAGCTGCTTTATTGAAATCTATACAGGGAAATTGGTGCTTGTAACTCCCTTCACCGCGGCACCGATCAACCCTGACTGTCCAGGTATCGGATCAAGCATCAGAGCATTTGCCCGAGTACAAGTACTTGGGCAAATGCTTAGTATCAGTATCGCTGCAACCCTATGCCACAAATAAGGGTAGTTTTCCGTCAGCTGACTGGTCTGCTTGGCAACCATACATACATACAGACACACACATTCCTGTGTGGTAGCTACGATTGCTTCCAAACGTTGATGCTAATCTGCATGCAATACTTGGTATCCAATCTGAGGTCGTCAACAAGGGAGAGCTTGAGCACATATTACATACAATCACAAGCATGAGGACTGCAGGCTTGGCTGGTTTAAGTCAGGTTTGGTCTCCACCCATAGACGGGCTACATCAATCACTTTGCAGGTGGACAGACAGACAAGGAGAATGCATCTTAGCCAAAACCAGGATGTTGGAGCAGGAAAGCTACACATTTCAGACAGTATCCCCAAATAACTCACAATGTGTAGTATCAGAAGGGATCATTTTTATCTCCCTGCAAATACAATTTTTAATGTTGTTATAGATTAACCTATTCCCTCTGATCTTAAGAAAGTGAGTGGTGGTCCCCAAACAGTGCAGAGTGACAGTGTGTCAAGACCTCTTCTTCCTTGCTAATTTGCAGTTGCTGTTGGATTTGTCGCCTTCTTCTTCTTATTATTACTATTATTAAGGATTTATATAGCGCCAACAGTATATGCAGAGCTTTACAACATGAGAGCAGACGGCACAGTTAGGCCTCATACACACGGACGTTTTCTGGCATTTTTTGCAGCTCTCCATGTTAGTCAATGGCCCCATAAAAATGCAGGCGTTTTTGAGCTGTAGATGGCGTCGGCGTTAGTGAGCTGAAACCAACGCGGCAAAACGCTCACTAACGCCGTACCAGCGTTAACCGGCGTTTTTTGACGCCAACGTTTTTAGGTTCAAAAATAGCAGAGAGATGATTTTTTGTTAAAAAATGCCTATTGACGCTCACTAACGATGATGTATAACGTTGAAAAACGCCAATTTTTTTTCCTTGATGTCGGGCCCGACGTTTTGTTTATTTTTTAAGAAACGTCCGTGTGTATGAGGCCTTACAATGCAATACAGTACTTACGATGTCTTATAAAATGATCAACTCAATGACAGTTAGGTGTTAATTTAGGGCGCTGTCTACAAGTTCTAAATTGTGAACATTTGTCTTTTTTACTAATGAATTAAGAAAATATCATCTGTATTAAAACAACATTTTTATATTTAATGTTATAACATGTCCCTGAGACTCAAATGTAGTTCCTGGGTGGTGACAGGCGGTTACATCTTTGTTGACAAGTGTAGTGTATTATTTGATCATTGGCAACAACCTGTAGCAGCCTTTCTTGGTGGGATCCTCTGAAAATTGTATCAGCTTCCCCCAGTTTAAGGCCCTTTCACACGAATGGATAGAAACAGCTGTTCTGCCGTTGCTATCCATTAGTCAGATAAGGCACAACGATTACTTGCATTTGTTCCATTCCGATTAGCTACGGATACATGCTGCTGCGGTGGAAACATTGTTAACATTCTTGACATTCCTGAAGTGCTTCCTATTGATTTCTATGCTTGGTGCCGTTGCTATCCGTAGCTGACACAGTTCAGCTGCGGATTCGTGCAGATACATGCGGTTAGCTTCATAACATCGTTCCTGGACGCATTACAATCCATTTTTTCTAAACGTTCAAAATTGTCTGTAACAAAACTGTTGCTAAATGCAGAGTGTGAAAGGGGCCATAGGAAAGCATTGTCACAGTATAACTGCGGTAGATCACTTCATCTATCCGCAGCTAAAAGCTGGAATGTATCCGTTCGTCTGAAAGGGGCCTTAGCATTCCTTACATGGTGATGTCACCTCTGTAGTCTCTGGTGTACAGAGTGAGTACAAAGGAAGACATGAGTTTTAATGAATGCTGTACTTTGGTTTTAGGGCACTAACCTTGCACAGTCACTTCCTATAGATTATTTACATTTTGCCTGGGGACAGGATAGGGATGTGGCAGTGTTATTGACAACCAAGGCAAACTTTTTGAGGTAATTACAAATGCAAAAATATTTTTTATATTTGGAGTCCAACTTAAATGTAAGCAGTGTAAATATCTGATTTTGACTTAAAAGCAGATTCTTGATCAGGAAGGTTGGACAACACAAAGAGTCAATAAGGTGTGCTAATGTGAAAATTGTATGCCGGTATTCTACATTTTATATAAAAAATAGGGGTTCCAAGTTTCTGACTTGTGAGCTATTGTACTAAAATACATCACACTATTATCTGTAATGGTGTGCCACTGATTTAATAAATATATACACATATGCATTCTTTTTTCATCACAGAGTACTCTGGAACTGTGTATTTTCCATGGCAATTTTTATGGAACATCTCCTGGTGGAAGAGAATCTTGAGGATGAAAAGATGCAGGAACTAATAAGAGGGCATACATTGTTCCTTGGGCGGGTGAGTGTAGTATGCCATCATCTAACAACTTTAATTCTGTGCAATGAATCCCACTGTGCATTAGGGGTTATATACACAGGCTTCATCTTGTATAAAAGCTGTGTACAAGAAGGCTTCACAAAACATTTGCAAACTGGGCAGCTCTATGCTGATTTTAGTGACAGCCAAGGTCTCAGACTAATAATCAGCAACATGTGGGCAAAAGGAAGAGCACACCCAGCCTGCTAAGTGGCCTGGCCGTGTACCAGAAATTACTGTCACTGAGTCTAGGTCCAGACCAAAATGTACCACCTAGTGATGCTTGCCTATCAAGGTATTGTTATATGCATAACTCCTCCCAAGAACCAGCCCGTGATTTTCATCAAACCTGAGGGGTCTTTAGAGATACTGTGATGTTTAAGGAAGTTATGCACAACACCCTGCTAGGTCCTCCCACCAGCCATGATCTGCCTGCACTGCATAGAGCAGCAAAGAGACCCAGTGATGGAATCGAAATAATATATATATATATATATATATATATATATACACACGCACATATATATATATATACAAAGATACTGATGCCATTAATTACAGAAGGATTTCTAAACTTCTGAATGTTCCAGTGAACACTGTTGGGGCCATAATTCAGAAGTGAAAAGCTTCAGAAAGACCCGGAATTAGCGGGTACAATTGTTTCACAGAAAACAATAAGTAATGCACTCAACCGCCATGGCCTGTATGCACACTCACCACGCAAGACTCCATTGCTGAAGAAAAAGTATGTTGAAGCTCGTTTAAAGTGTGTTGCACAACCTTTAGACAACCCTGTGAAATACTGGGAGAGTATAGTCTGTTCACAAGAGACCAAAACTGAACTTTTTGGGTGCCATAATACACACCATGTTTGGAGGGCAAATTGCACTGCACATCACCCCAAAAACACCCCCATACCAACAGTGAAGTTTGGAGGTGGCAAAAGTTTAGGTGACGTTTGGGTGATGGGCTGTTTTTCTGCATATGGTACTGGCAAACTTCATATCGTTGAAGGAAGGATGAATGGAAAAATGTACCAAGGCATTCTTGATAAAAATCTTCTGCCATCTACCAGGATAATGATGATGAAAGGAGGGTGGGCATTTCAGCAAGACAATGATCCCAAACACAAAGCCATGGAAACTCTCAGTTGGTTTCAAAGAAAGAAAATAAAGCTGCTAGAATGGCCCAGCCAATCACCTGACTTGAATCCAATAGAAAATCTATGGAAAGAAAGAAAGATCAGAGTTCAGAGAAAAGGCCCACAGAACCTTCAAGATTTGAAGACCAAAATCACACCTGAACAATGCATGCGACTAGTTTTTCCATACAGGAGGCGTCTTGAAGCTGTCATTACCAACAAAAGATTTTGTACAAAATATTATACAAATTGCAGTTAGCGTGTTCAATACTTTTTCCCTGTGTCATTCCATTTTATTACACATAACCTAATTTCTGAACTTATTTGTATGTATGGATTGCACGCGTTGTTACTGACATGTGGTGAAAATTTCATGTCAAAAACACCTTTAGAAATATATTTACCTAGAAATTGGTGATCTATATATATATATATATATATATATATATATATATATATATATATATATATATATATATATATAGATATATAGATATATATATATATATGTGGAAAGGTTTTATTTAAAGCGGTTGTCTCCGAAAAAAAATAAAAAAAAAAACACCTGCAAGGCAAAGGCATAATGAGCTAGTATGCACCGCTCATTATGAAGTACTTACCTCAGAACGAAGCTCCCACAGGTCCGCTCGGTCCCTGAGGAGAGAGCTGCCATCTTCTCTCCTCGGATCCTTTCCGGGTACGCGGCTCCGGCGCTATGAGTGGCCGGAGCCACGAAACATCACGCATGCGCGGGAGCCCGTCTTATATGGTAGACTTCCCGGCAGGGTCCGGCGCTACGCACTGGGACATCACTGTACATGCGCCTGCTGACATCAGCGGCTCTTGCAGTGAGAATATCTCCTAAACCACACAGGTTTAGGAGATATTCTTTTTACCTACAGGTAAGCCTTATTATAGGCTTACCTGTAGGTAAAAATGTCATTTATGGGGATACAACCACTTTAAATATTTCATTAGTATCGTAATGAGGAAGGAAAGCTGAGACCAGGGGAGTAAATAAATAAACAGATTAAACTGCAACTTTAAAATAAGCAGTGGAATTACAAATGAAGTGAGGGAACCTCAAGTTCGTTTTTATTCAGTATCATTTCCATTTGTGTTGATTAAGTTTCTTTTTTTTTTCATTTTCCAGGATTTTTCCATTCAATATCACTAATTCTTCTGTTGGTTTTATTGTTTTTCTTTTAGTGTCTGGAAACCTTTACAGATATAAAGACAGCCAGACCTTTTATGGCTGTCATAAATGCACTTCAGAAATGCAGAAGCGAAGTTGCTGAATCTGTATCCAGGTAAAACAAAAAAACATATGTTGTGTTGCTGACAGTTTTTTAAATTCTGCGGCAGGCGGATGTCTGAAACCAGTGCCATTGACTACCATCACTTCAGGTTTTTTTTTATTACTCTCTCTAAATAGAAGTACAGTTGTGCTCATAAGTTTACATACCCTGGCAGAATTTATGATTTCTTGGCCATTTTTCAGAGAATATGAATGAACACAAAAACATTTATTTCACTCACGGTTAGTGTTTGGCTGAAGCCATTTATTATCAATCAACTGTGTTTGCACTTTTTAAATCATATTGACAACAGAAACTACCCAAATGACCCTGATTAAAAGTTTACATACCCCAGTTCTTAATACTGTGTATTGCCCCCTTTACCATCAATGACAGTTTAAAGTTCTGTGTGGTATTTGTGGATGAGGCTCTTTATCTTCTCACATGGTAAAGCTGCCCATTCCTCTTGGCAAATTTCCTGTAAATTCTTGGGCTGTCTTGCATGAACTGCACGTTTGAGATCTCCCCAGAGTGGCTCAATGATATTGAGGTCAGGAGACTGAGATGGCCACTCCAAAACCTTCACTTTATTCTGCTGCAACCAATGACAGGTCGATTTGGCCTTGTGTTTTGGATCATTGTAACGTTGGAATGTCCAAGTACGTCCCATGTGCAGCTTCCTGGCTGATGAATGCAAATGTTCCTCCTGTATTTTTTAATAACATACTGCATTCATCTTGCCATTCATTTTGACCAAATTCCCTGTGCCTTTTGTAGCTCACACATCCCGAAAACATCAGTGATCCACCTCCGTGTTTCATAGGCCTTGTTGACTCCTCTCCAAATGTAAGGGTTATAGTTGTGTCCAAAAAGCTCAATTTTGGTCTCATCACTCCAAATGACTTTGTGCCAAAGGTTTGATGCTTGTCTCTGTGCTGTTTGATGTATTTTAAGTGGGATACTTTGTGGAATTTGCATAGTAATGGCTTTCTTCTGGCGACTCGACCATGCAGCCCATCTTTCTTCAAGTGCCTCCTTATTGTGCATCTTGAAACAGCCACACCACATGTTTTCAGAAAGTCATGAAGTTATTTGTCGGTTTTTCTTTGCATCCCGAACAATTTTCCTGGTAGTTGTGGCTGAAATTTTAGTTGGTCTACCAAGTAAACACAGTTAATTGATAATAAATTACTTCAGCCAAACACTAACCATTAGTGAAAGAAATGTTTTTGTGTTCTCGTTCATATTCTCTGATAAATGGCCAAGAAATCATAAAGTATGCCAGGGTATGTAAACTTATGAGCACAACTGTAGTTTCACAGCTTCTGTTCTGATCATACTGATGTATGCCTTGCCAGCACTTTCTTAAATTAGGGTATAAATATGAGAGTTTGTGATTGCCCAGATCAGGTATAGATGTATGAGGGTCTGTCTTCACTCAAATCAACTTATAAGACTTGGTTTTATATTAAGAAAAAATGCAGCCCTGGCTTGTCTTTGCTTGTTTGAACAATATCCAACGAAAGATAAAACTCATGATGCAGGGGCTTGTATTCGACCTCCGCCTCTGTGCAGAATTCTGTGAAATGTCGTAAGCCAGAAACATGTGCAGGGAGAGGTGAATTATGAGAAGACATGTACAGATTCATAATACTTAAAATATAGTTTTTTTTTCATTTAGTTTTAGAAGATCAGATTTGTCCTGAAGATTAAGCTGCCGGTCAGGCATCTGGGTGGATCCCTGCAGAGCCTGGACAGCCTAGACTTTCGCTCGCTGTCGGCTGAATTTGGGTCACAGGAGTGCACTTAGTTCTGCACTCCTATGACTCAAATTCAGCCACATGAGAAGCATGGCCAAAAGCGATTTGGCCATGCTTCTTTTAAGGGAAAAAAACTTTAGCCTTTACAGCCACTTTACTCTGATGGAGCCCCAGATAGCAGTAGAAACCTGATATGAGTTCTAATGTTTTTGGCTTGGCATGCACTTTAATAAAATCCAGCCCACCCTCCTCGTCACAAGGCACAGTCCTGGACAGTGAGGGGAAACACTGAGCTAAGTGAGGGGCCAGGTGTTTGCCGCTCGAGAGCAAATTTCAGAGGAAGATATTTTGAACTGAGCAGCATTAATGAGATTCTCTGTAATTTCGTTCCCATAACATTATGGTCGCTAAAAGAGGAAAAAAAAGGGAAAATCATCCAAATTGAACACAATTTGAGAAATATTGTAAGCCTTCTAAACTAAAACAAGAAGGGTTTTTTACTGCTGCATGTGTTCCCTTCACTGGGATTGGAAGTGAGGAAAAAGCTCAAAAGCAATTACAAATTAAGTTCTGGCCCACCTCCAGTCTGTCCAACACCACCCCCCCCCCCACCCCCAACTTAATTTAGGTGGAGTTTTGCTTTTAGCAAATAGACTGTGGAAGCAAATAACTTATTTATTATCCTGCAGTTTCATAATGTAATGTTTTTAATCATTTTTATTGAATAAACTGTTTTTTATAGGTATGGAATGCAGTTGTGCACAGTTTGCCGTGGAGACCCAAGTGAACCAGTTTGCCTTGAATGCAGCCATATTTTCTGCCAGTCTTGTCTGAAGCAGTGGTTGGACACCCGTAATAGGAATTGTCCATTGTGTAAACGACCTGTACCAGAAGATTTCAACATGGCTGTTTCTAAAGAAATCAGGTATCTTACAGTTATATGTATTTCTTACAGTCAGTCCAGGACTAATCTAAATTTCTATATCAGACATATAAGAAGAAAGGAAAGTATTTGTGTCTCCTCTTGAAGGCACTGACAGAACAAGTAAGCAGCTTATTATTTTCAGTAATTGTACATCATAGTCCACAAGTTAATTAATTTCCTTAGCCAGCTCTGCAGAAGCCTAGGAGATTATAAGATCTCGGTCTTTCCTCTCCAGCTACTCGCTTCCAGCATGGCACCCTCACTTACCACCTCTGACCTGTGGGACAGCCTTGGTTGTTTAGCAATCACACATTTTTGGCTGTAGATAGGAGCTCTACACCTCTACCGGGATTTCATCCTGGACTGAAATTTGCACTCAATGCTCAGTAAGCAGGTTATGCTGAGAGAAGAGGATCTAAGCATAGCTTTGATCCAGCACTATATCTTCATATTTCCAAGACATGTGGGACATCTTAGAGCTTCGATAGTGCTTAACCATTTCTAAACAGAAAGTCCACTATAGATATTATATGATATTGTTGGGCTCACTGCTCAGTTTAAAGTGACACAGAGATATCAGTTGTCATAGCCGAGCCCTCTTCTAAAAACGCTAGGTGTATGGCATTAATAGGTTTGAGTTAGAGAACCTGAGCAAGCATGCAAGAAATGAGTGTCATAAAAGTGCCAAAATGATCTTTATGCTTGCTCTGGCTCCATGACTCAGAGTATCATTGCCAGACCATTCGTGTGTAAGCTAGGCAACTAGCATTTTCAGAAAGGAATGGTTAGCAAGGGCAACCATACTCTTTAGTATATCTGCCTTTCTTTATATGGTCAAACACATTTAATTAAAAATCTACTGTAAGTAACCCTTTTTAGTCCATTAAAATCACAGTCCATTAAAATGGTTCTGATTTCAAAGTGTATATTTGACAGAATAAAAAAATATATTTATCATAATCGTACAGTACAGGACATAGGTTGAGTGTTCATAGACCCTAGGTTATGGGGTTGTATGATTAAGTGATTGAATACTGGCAAAGCTTTTCAGGACAAACCCTCTAGACTTTTTCCCTATAACCCTACCCCACTCTGTAAGTCCTTCATTTTTATGATAGTGTCCTAAGGTGATGAAGTGTCTCCTTTAAATCCCTTTCACACTAGGGCGTTTAGCGCCTGAAAATGCCCTCCAATCCACCCCTGTGTGAAAGCCCAATCCACCCCAGAGTAAAGTTCCTGCAGGACAGAAAAAAAAGTCCTGCAAGCAGCATCTTTGGGGCAGCGTGGGAGCGGTGTATACCACCGCTCCTACACCACCCCTGCCATTGAAATGAATGGGCAGTGCTTCCGAAGCAGCTCCGCATGGGCACTTTTAACCTGTTTTTAACCCCTTCTTGGGGGTTAAATGCCCCGCTGCCCGAATAGCGGTGTCAAAGTGCAGCTATAACAGTGGTAAAGCGCCACTAGTTTTACAGCTACCACCCTGCCCTCCCCAGTGTGAAAGTGCCCTAAGCTTAAAGGATACGTTCACTTTGTAGAAAAAAAATAATAAATGCACATTTTTTTTGCAGGTTAAAATAAAATGTGTATCTATGTATTTATTTTGGAGCCTGCTCCACAGCACCGTGGTAGTTAATTGAAAACTACAAGCTGACAGCCGAAAAGGCTGCCAGACCTTTTCCATTTTCACACTGTGAATGAGTGACGTGGCCAGGCCATGTTTTTTTTTTAAACTGTGACAGCTACCTAGGGGTGGGGTTTGGGAGAAGATCCCCGCTAGATCGGTGAGGTACAGTATCTCACAAAAGTGAGTACACCACTCACATTTTTGTAAATATTTTATTATATCTTTTCATGTGACAACACTGAAGAAATGACACTTTTCTACAATGTAAAGTAGTGAGTGTACAGCTTGTATAACATTGTAAATTTGCTGTTCTCTCAAAATTTCTCAACACACAGCCATTAATGTCTAAACCGCTGGCAACAAAAGTGAGTACACCCCTAAGTGAAAATGCCCAAATAGGGCCCAATAAGCCATTTTCCCTCCCCGGTGTCATGCTACTCATTAGTGTTACAAGGTCTTACCCTCTCATGCTGGTCACTGAAAGTTCAACAATGCACCTCATGGCAAAGAATTGTGTGAGGATCAGAAAAAAAGAATTGTTGCCCTACATAAAGATGGCCTAGGCTATAAGAAGATTGCCAAGACCCTGAAACTAAGCTGCAGTAAGGTGGCCAAGACCATACAGCGGTATAACAGGACAGGTTCAAATTAGAACAGGCCTCGCTATGGTCGACCAAAGAATTTGAGGGCATGTGCTCACGTCATATCAGAGGTTGCCTTTGGGAAATAGATATATGAGTGCTGCCAACATAGCTGCAGAGGTTGAAGGGTGGGAGGTTAGCCTGTCAGTGCTCAGACCATATGCCGCACACTGCATCAAATTGGTCTGCGTGGCTGTAATCCCAGAAGGAAGCCTCTTCTAAAGATGATGCACAAGAAAGCCCGCAAACAGTTTGATGAAGACAAGCAGACTAAGGACATGGATTACTGGAAGAATGTCCTGTGCTCTGATGAAACCAAGATAAACGTATTTGGTTCAGATGGTATCAAGCATGTGTGGCGGCAACCAGGTGAGGAGTACAAAGACAAGCTTGTCTTACCTACAGTCAAGCACAGAGGTGGGAGTGTCATGGTCTGGGGATGCATGAGTGCTGCCGGTACTGGGGAGCTACAGTTCATTGAGGGAACCATGAATGCCAACATGTACTGTGACATACTGAAGCAGAGCATTATCCTCTCCCTTCAGAGACTTGGCCACAGGGCAGTATTCCAACATGATAAAGTCCCCAAACACACCTCCTAGACGACCACAGCCTTGCTAAGGAAGCTGAGGGTAATGGTGATGGACTGGCCAAGCATGTCTACAGACCTAAACCCTCTTGAGCATATGTGGGGCATCCTCAAATGGAAGGCGGAGGAGTGCAAGGTCTCTAACATCCACCAGCTCTGTGATGTCATCATGGAAGAGGACTCCAGTGGCAACCTGTGAAGCTCTGGTGAGCTCAATGCCCAAGATGGTTAAGACAGTGCTGGAAAATAATGGTGGCCACACAAAATATTGACACTTTGGGCACAATTTGGACTTTTTCACTTAGGGGTGTTCTCACTTTTGTTGCCAGCGGTTTACACATTAATGGCTGCGTATCGAGTTATTTTGAGGGGACAGCAAATTTATACTGTTATACAAGCTGTACACTCACTACTTTACATTGTAGCAAAGTGTAATTTCTTCAGTGTTGTCACATGAAAAGATATAATAAAATATTTACAAAAATGTGAGGGGTGTACTCACTTTTGTGAGATACTGTACATGGGTCGGTCCGTTCGTAACATGTTACATGTTACACCCTGAATATGGGTGTAACATGTTATGAAAGGTGAATTTCTCCTTTAACTATTTTATTATGTAGTCTTCGGATTCTTCAATCAACACTTCACCCTCTTCTAATACAACAATAGAAGTAGTGCACCTGGATCGGTGCAAAGCCTTGGTAGCTGTATCCGGACCTCACATTGTGATAAGTCTTGTAATGTTGCTTCGTACACTGGATCCTGCATGGACACATACCTCGATGCTTTGTATAATGCATGTAATTAGCCACGGTGCTATACAGATCCAGGGCTGTGGTCCATCACTGCGGAGTCCAGTCCCTGAAAACGCCTTTGGGGGGTATGCCCACTATGACAGGGACCAGCAGGTAATACAGGGTCACCCTGTACTTTT
The DNA here is from genome assembly GCA_018402905.1 of Glandirana rugosa. NCBI lineage: Eukaryota > Metazoa > Chordata > Amphibia > Anura > Ranidae > Glandirana > Glandirana rugosa. The sequence goes on from BLSH010171092.1 coordinate 480,656, forward strand.
GACCAGTACTGTAGAAAGCAAGGCTTTGTTTGGAATGTACTCACTTTACAGTGTAAACTTTTCAACCTCTCAGGACTTAGTCCCAGGTGGATGACTATGTGTTTCTTGATAGCCACTTCCATCTAGAGCCTTATAAGGTACTCAGGGGCTTCCTCCCACCCTTTTGCCACAAAGACTTTGCTACAAGGGATTGCTGAGTACTCCTTCTCGGACACACTTACCCTATATTCCACACTCTACCCCCTGAGTCCCCCACAGGGGAATACCCTCAACCACTGGCTTTATTATAGCCATTGCTGTCCAGGGCTCAAAAATGGTAGGCTCCTTTTCCAACACCATCCTATACCTGAATTGGATCCCAAAATGCCCAGCCTAGAAAAGGTGGACATAGAAGGGAATGAAGAGGACCTGGAGATAGTTTTAGAGGAAGCTGCAGAAGATTTCTCACCCACAGACTCCTATGCACCATAGGTAACAGCTTCACACAATATGCTTGCCAGCGTGGATATGCTCACTTCTGCAGTGTGCAAAAGCCTAGGCATTGTCATACCTGAATCTCCTCATGCTCGCCTTGCCCCTTTGGGTTCAAAGAGACCTGCCAAATCTAAAAAGAAATTTCTTGTTCATGTAAATAGAATGGACAATATAAGATGACTTGGTCAATTCAGAGAAAGATTTTCACTCCTTTGAAAAGTATTGCCAAACTCTATCCAGTGGAAAGAGATTTCACTAAAAACTGGCCTTTTTTTGATAGTAGATCTTGCCATCTCATTCTGTAACATCTCACTGTACCTATTGAAGGCGTTTCTTCATTCAAAGATTCTGCAGATAGGAAGTTTGAGACACTTTTCAGCTGGTTGCGTGAAAAAAACAGCTTTGGTCAAAGATCCATCATTAGTGCAGCGATCTCCCCCACTGAGCTGTTGTGTTCTGACAGGGGGGTGCCCCCCGGCAGAACCCTCCGCTCTCTACCATTGGCTGGTTTTCCAGCATTTATGTCTGACGGAAGCCGACATACACACGGGCGAATGTCAGACATTTTTATTTCTTTTTAACCGACTGATGTCTCCCGACATTCGACTTGTGTGCACTCAGCTTTAAAGGCTCTATTTACACCCCAGCTCTGCAGCCATCTTTTGCTGTCATATCTGTCACACTGCAGGTACCCTGGACTAGGATAATTATGACCAGCCATCATGATCCAAATTCCAAATTGTCGCAAGAGACATAACTAACAGTCAGTGGGATGTATCCTTACTGCTATATTCATAGAAGCAGTGTCACAGTTTCAGTGAATAGAAAAGGATCTAAGAATGGAAGACAGGCAGACGATTGATAGCTCCGCCTCCTCCATTCACAGATCCAGTTTCATTCATGAAAGGTGTAGTAAAGCTGAGCCTGCGACAGGCCTTTAGTTGTAACCCCCACTGCACCAAAATATTACGAAGGAGGGGGCATAATACAGCTTCAATGAATAGAACAGGGTATAAGAATGGAGGATAGGTGAATGATTGATAGTTTTTCCCCCTCAGTCACAGATCCTGTTTCATTCATAGAAGCTGTAGAATTACTTCTATGAATGGAAGAGCTGGGTGGAAAGGACGGGCATAGTTGTGCTGTCTAGATGAGAGCCTCTAACAGCCTGTTAGTTGTATTAATCCTCACTGCACTGAAAGATTAGAGTGGAAGGGGCAATGCAGAGGAAGATATAATCCCCCCCCCCCCCAAACCCTTAATTTTCAGATGTGGCAAGGGTTATTACAACTAACAGGCTGTAACAGGCTCTCATCATAAGAGCCCAACTATTCCCTCCCTTTCCAGTCAGCTCTACCATCCTCCTCCACAGAAGCTATTCTACAGTTTCTATGAGTGAAACAGGGGCAGAACTATCAATCAATCACATATCCTCCATTCTTATATCCTGTTCTTTTCATGCAAGCTGTAGTACAGCTTCTATGAATACAACAGCTGGGTGGAAATGGAGGATATAGTCGGTCTGTCATGATGATGAGAGTCTGTGACAGCCCATAGGTTGTATTAGCCCTCACTACACCAAAAGCTTATGGTGGTGGGGGAGGGGGCAGATGAAGGAGTATTTTCACTAAAAAAAGAGGTATCCGCACAAGGGACACACCCTGCTGACTGTAAAGGGCTGTACACATGGGCCAAATATAGCTGCATCAGCTGGTTCAATAGAAACTGGTCGGCAGCTGGTCCAGAAGAAGCCGACTGTTTGGCCGGCCTCTGTCTAAAGGCATGACCAAAAAAGGTCTGCCGATCGGCATTCGATCAGCGCTTTGTCAATGGCTGGTGGGGGTCTTGTCATAGCAGGGAAAGTTGTTCTTCCATACAGGAAAGCTCAAAAATCCCCTTCCACAGGCTCCTCAATGCTCTATCCCAGACTTAAACTTCTAAACATAAATATAGCTTTTTCTTTCAGCGTAAGACTTGGACCTCAAAGCCAACCAAGTCTTCCTCCAAAGCTCTCTTCCCAATGATGGGGCACCCACACTCCTAAGAGGGGGGGGGGGGTGTCTCTTACAATCTGCCTCTCTCTGGCCCACAGATGTCCCAGTCCTGTATGCTCAACTGTTGGTTTCAAACAGGTACAAAATAGAAGTCAAAGCTCTACCCCCACACCACTTTCTTCTCTTAAAACCATCAAAATTTGCCCAAGGAAAGTCCGATTTGCAGAATACAGTGAACCATCACAGAGAACATTTGTGCCAATACCCCTACATGAAAGGTTCAGATGATTCTATTTAAACCTGATTACAGTACCAAAGCCCAACAGGTATTCATCATGTCCTAGTCCTAAAATTCCTCTACAAATACCTTCAAATTTAAACATTTTGCATGGAATCTGCAATTTCAGTTAATTCCTATCTGAGTCAATGGGAGCACTTGGCATCAATAGACATCAAAGATGCCTGTCTGCAAATTCCCATTTATCAGCCTCATCAGTGCTTTCTATGCTTTGCAGCAGGGGACAATCACTTAAAGTTTGTCGCACTGCCATTTGCTATCCTCTACTCCTAGAGTATTCTTAAATGTCATTGCACCTCTTCTCGCCTTTCTGAGAATTCAGGGCATCCAGAGCTCACACTTGGGACTTATGTAAAGAAATCCCTCTGTGAGGTTCTCCATGAGAGCTTTATTCCTCAAAGTAGCCTCGTTCGCCCAATTTCAATCGAGACCTCTCCAACACAACATCTTGTCAACCTGAAAAAGCAACCTACCCATGCTCATGTCCAGCCAAGCACAGAATTGGTGGATTTCCAGGCCAATCTTGAAAATAGGGAAGACATTCATTTCTTATCACTAGAAAGCAATTACGACATATGCCAGTCTTTTAGGCTAGGGAGGAGTATTTAAGTCTCCCATGGTTTAGTCATCAGTGGATTCCAAGCTCCCCGCAAATATCCAAGGGCTCAGAGCAAGGATGGCACTGCAACATCACATCAGTGGCTTATATTAACCACCAAGGGGGCAGGAGTCATGCAGCCTTGAAGGAAGCAAGTGTATCAGCATCATCCACCACCGGGCAAAGTGAACACTTACCGGAAGCCGGTAATAACCAGCATGAGGTAAACTTCCTAGGAAAAATTACCAAAGTGATGTGAGGACATTCCACCTTAGGACCTTAGTGCTGCTATCACTTTGATGACCTTAAGACTCGTTTTATGGTGCAAATATCCCATATTAGGACTGCCTGTTTACAGTCCTAAGGTGGAATGTCCTCACATCACTTTGGAAGTTTACCTCATGCTGGTTATTACCGGTTTCCGGTAAGTGTTCACTTTGCCTGGTGGTGGATGATGCTGATACATCTGTTTACAGTCACCGACATTCACATGAAGATTTACTATATTCACCTACTATTCAGAGCACTGTGTGGGACATTTTTCTATTACTTTATTTTTTCCCTTTTTTTTATTTTATATGAACTTTTTAGATCATAAACAATACTGTTTATATCATTTATTATTTACCATTACTCAGTGGGTTTGGTCTACCTTGATGTGATTAGCCATCCTCTGCCTATTGGCATTATAGGCTTGAACTGAGTCTACCAACCCTTAATATTATTTAATGAGCTGAATACCCATAAATTTGTATCACCCCTATTTGAATAGCGCTGCACTATTGGTATCCATCTAGTTACACTGTATGTCATTGTGTTGTGCTGGTGGCTGTTCAGTGCTATTATTAAGTATGCGCGGTAATTTCTTTCTCCTTGAAGGAAGCAAGCCAGATAATCCTATGGGTGGGGCTCACTGTCCAATCTCTGCTGTCTACATTCCAGAACTGGACAACTGGAAGGCAAATTACCTCAGTTCTACTGCCTGAATCAAGGGGAGTGGTGATTTTACCCCAACATCTTTAACCTGATATGTGAGAGATAGGGGGACCCTGGGTGTGGATATCCTGGACTCTAGATTCAACAACAAGATACCTCCGTTTGTAGCCAGGATCCCCTGGTCTTAGTTCAGACTAATCTTTGCCTTTGCGTAGGTTTATGAATTCTTCCTCACCTGCTGCACAAAATAGAGCAAGAGAAGAATGTTGTGATTTTATTTGCACCAAACTGGCCACAGACATAACTCAGACATACTCAGACTACTAGGAGACGACCCCTGGATTCTTCCCAACAGGTCAGACCTGCTGTCTGAGGGCCCTCTATTCCACCCTACTTTTCAATTGCTAGCTTCAGAGGCATGACTGTTGAAGCCCAGGCCTTAAAGGACAGAGGGGTCTCTAAATCGGTGATTCCTACCTTACAAAAAGCAAGAAATATCACTTCCAGAAAGACCTGTTAACGTATTCAGAAATCCTTCTTTGCCTGGTGTAAACACAGACACTTCAGTCTCAGAGATTACGGTTTGCCTCACATTCTGGCCTTCCTACAGTTTTGCCTTGATCAGAACTTGCCCTTAAGCACTCTGACAGGACATACAAAAAAGTGCAGCACAACCTCCCATTTAACTATGCATTATTTCATAAACCTAAAATAATTATGAATAGTGGTGGAAACCTCCAAATTATAATAAATGTGCATATACACTTGTATTCTGTAACAAACGTCCATATATATTGTGTATACTTTATATTACAAACACTTTATGAATAGTGGTGGAAACCTCTGATATATTACAATGAATATTTGTGCTACTTGCAAACAAACTAAAATGTATCAAACATATTAAGTCCTTTTAAATCAAGTCCAAAATATAATCCGCATTCCACTTGTGAAGTGTCCATTTTCAATAATTTAAAGCACCACATGTGATCGGCCACCTATCACACTACCTGCTCACATTCAGAGATTAACCCTTGTCATAGGTCTCAGCACACTTTCCTCTTTAAATTGTTTTTTAATTTTTTTTTATCCTTAAGTTGTGGATCTCTCCAAATTCACCAACAGATATTGCTTTCACTTCTGGTTTTCATCCATATCTCCCAATGAAAAATGTCACTCCGCTCACCACAACAGCTCAAAAACAATAAAACAAGGCCATCATTGTGTATATATGTTTAAAACCTTACATTTTTTTTAAAAGAACACTATAAAAACTACTGACCATAAAGGTGCACACTGTCTAGTGCACAACAATAAAAAAGCCTGAAGCATCAGTACATTATCCCCTTAAAGAGCTAAGACATCATTATCACCTCTAATGATGTAACTGGCTCCACCCTGATGCATTTTTTCACAGTCCACGTCACTTCCTCAATGGGAGACAAGTCCAGAGACTTATTTATCACATAGGTCAGTCCCTGGAGGTGAGCAGTTGGTATGATAGGTGAAAGATCACACATGGTATTTTAAATTAGGGAAAACTGACACATCACAAGCGAAATGCGGATTATATTTTGGACTTGATTTAAAAGAACTTTATATGTTTGGTAAATTTTAGTTTGCAAGTAGCACAAATATTAATTGCAATACATCTGAAGTTTTCACCACTATTGATAAAGTGTTTTTAATATAGAGATTACTCAGTATGTATATGGGAGTTTGTAATAGAATACAAGTGTATATGCACATTGATTATAATTTGAAGGTTTCCACCATTATTTATAAATAGTTGATGTTTATGAAATAATGCATAGTTAGATGGTTGGTTGCGCTGCACTTTTTATGTATGCATGTTTTATAGGGGAGGTCCAGCCTGGGGAAAGAAAATTAAAAGTCAGCAGCTACAAATACTGTAGCTGCTGACTTTTAATATAAGGACATTTACCTGTCCAGGGATCCCCTGTTGTTGGCAACCCAAGGCTTCACAACCTGTTTCCTACTGCGCATGTGCGAGTCACCATGCGCTTTCCGAATGGTCCCGTTGTCTTTTGGGACCTGTGTGTCTCCCAGAAGACAGTGGGGAGAAGGAGGAGGGGCCAGAATTTGCGTAGATCTCCACACAGCGATTGCGGCAATCTTACCCGGAAGTGGGAGCGGGTACCTAGCTTTGACAGGTATCTGTTCCTCCCCACACCCCGATAGGTGCCAAATGTGGCAGTGGAGGGTGGTGGGGGGAGGGGGGGAGCAAACAAGCAGAGCTTCCCCTTTTGGGTGGAGCTCCGCTTTAAGGTGTGGGAACACATATCAGTGTATAGCAACAACTAAATAAGTTTTAACTTTGGAAGCACGTTGAACTAGATGGACTTGTGTCTTTTTTTCAACCTTACTAATTATGTAACTATTTTGTTTTGACACACAGAGGTTGGTAGCTTGGTAATTTTCTCTTTCAAAAACCTCTGGCCATGCTCTTCTTTTTAAAGTGGATGTAAACCCTCACATTTACCCAGTGAAGGGACTCTCCTCAGGTGATACACAGAGATGAAACAAATCCTCCTACATAAGTTGTATCTGTCTATCTGCAGTCTTCTCTTCTCTACATCCGATTAAAGTGCTGAATTTATAAGCTTGTCTGAGAATTCAGAAAGAAAAGGGGGGGGGGGGTGCAGAGAGCTGCATTTATACTTTGCAGAACTCAGTGAGGAGAGGTCGGGGAGCTGATTGGAGGGAAGAGACACCCCTCTCCCCCTCCACACAGCTCACAGGAACTGTCAGTCTGCTGGAGGTCCCTTTCCTGTCAGGCAGCAATGACACTTAGTGCTTTTAATGAGACACATACACACTATAGAGGGATATGCTTTGTTCATATTTCATGTCTGAGGTTTACAAACACTTTAAGGCATTTCTCCAAGGTATATCTTCGATCAGGCCCCTTTTCAGCAGCCTGTGCTTCCTTGGGACCTCAGTGTGGGTCTCTCTGCCCTGCAGAAACCACCGTTTTAACTTATCAGGTATATCTCCTTAGAAGAGCTATCACACAAATTGGCCTTCTTGGTTGCTTTCACGTCTCTCTGACGTGTTTCTGAACTAGCGTCCCTCTCTTTTGAACAGCCATTCCTTATTCTTCATAAAAACAATGTTGTCTTACACCCTAGACCAGAGATGGTGAACCTTGGCATGCCAAATGTTTTGGTACTACATTTCCCATGATGCTCATGCACTCTGCAGTGTAGTTGAGCATCACTGGAAATGTAGTTCCCAAACATCTGGGGTGCCAAGGTTCGCCATTACTGCCCTAGACCATCCTTTCTTTCTAAGGTGGCATCAGTTTTCTTCTTAAACGAAGACATAGTCCTTCCTGCTTTGTGCCCTGCTTCAAAGCACCCTAAGGAAATTACTCTCCATTGTCTATATGTGGTCAGAGCCATTAGAGTCCACAACAGCTTCTTTGAGAAAGAGACATTCCCTATTTTCTCAGGACCTTGCAAGGGACATCCTTCTTCAAAGTTCACTATCACTAGATGGATGACAACTCATCACCAGAGCTTACACTCTAAAGGAGAAGATGACTCCTGCACTTTTACATGCCTACTCCATCAGGTCAGTGGGTGTTTCGTGAGCATTCCTGCGCCCAGGATCTGTAGCCTAGTTTTGTATGCCCACCAGGGCCGGCTCTACCACTAGGCAGAGTAGGCGGCCGCCTAGGGCGCACTGACGCCCAGGGCTCCAAGCCCCTGTCCATATACTACCCCAGCCTGTCCATATACTACCCCAGCCTGTCCATATACTACCCCAGCCTGTCTATATACTACCCAGCCTGTGCATATACTACTCCACCCTGTCTATATACTACCCTAGCCTATCCATATACTACCCCAGCCTGTCCATATACTATTCCAGCCTGTCCATATACTACCCCAGCTGTCCATATACTACCGCAGCCTGTCAATATACTACCCCAGCCTGTCAATATACTACCCCAGCCTGTCAATATACTACCCCAGCCTGTCCATATACTACCCCAGCCTGTCCATATACTACCCCAGCCTGTCCATATACTACCCCAGCCTGTCCATATACCTGTGGACCACGGCTGGCATAAGAAAGCGAGCCATGAAATAGGTAGAGAGGCGCTGAAAAAATCTCCACCTACGCCACCTCCATCATATACATGGACAGGGCAAAGGGGGTGGAGTCAGGGGGGAGACAAAGGGGCGGCAAAATGAGGTTTCGCCTAGGGCGTCAAAAATCCTTGCACCAGCCCTGATGCCCACCACCTGGTTCTTTGTTTGTACCTTTTCAAATGATCTACAAGGTGGATATACAATCTTCCGTAGGTGTAACCGTCGGCAGAGAGGTTCTCGCAGCAGCATTCTAAAGTTGGATCTGTTGACTCTTGTTGTTGGGCCTGTTGCCACAGTTTGAATAGATGTTGCCCACCCTTTTAATTTATTGCTTGGGGACCTCCCAGGGTCTATGAATACACACTATTTGTCATGGAATTTTGACTTATCTGTACATTTCAAATCTTGGCATACAGTACAGAATACAGGACACCCTACCTTTTTTTCTTGGGTTAACCTGCATTGCCTAAGACAAAACTGAGGACTCATGGAGTGGGTAGGAATATTGAAGGGTGGGGGGGGGGGGTGGTGTTGGTGCCCAGGTGTTGGGCCCTTAAAAGCTTTGTCAGTGTCCAATCACTAGAAGGTATGAGCCTATAGCTCAGGATCTATGAACACTGTGTGCTATATTGTACTCTAAGGTATTGATTTTTCCGAATTCTTTTTATTGCTGTACATATTTGCAATGCTGATTTTCCAGATGTCCAGTGAGCTCCCAATTTTTTGTTTGACCCGCAACACAGTGCCTATGCTGTACTAAAATCACAAGCATTGTTGTTAGCCCTGCACAATTGCCTTGTATATAATGGGGGGGGACAAGGCTGATATTGCTGCTTTTTCTTATTATGTTTATTGTTGGATAATACAGGCTGTACCCAAACATATCAGCTGCTGTTATTCCCATTCAGAATAAAGGGGAGATGTCTGTCAACTTTTCTGTGCTAGAATCATTGGCCTACAATATCATACAATATATAAAATGTCATGTGTATAAATTTGAGTAAGCTTTTGAAAGGGAAGTATGGCTTAAAAAAAAACATTCATACTCACCTAGACTAGCTGCAGCACCAATCACAGTTTCAGCTGTCCTCCGCCACCTCAAAGACTGCTGATTGCTCATTTCTTAGTCTTCAGCTTGCAGAGAGCCAGTGACTGACAGTTACTGGTTCTGTGCTATGCCCGTCCGGCGCTCACTGGAGCGCTGGTGTGTGGAGGGGGTGGGAGCTGCTTGCTCCGTTTCTCATCGGCTTACTGGGAGGCTGATCCATCTGCCAATCCAGGCATCTGGGTGGATCCCAACTGTAAAGTCGGAATCTTTCCCGAGCCTGGACCAGTTGAGTGATGTCAGTCAATGGGGGGGGCTTTAGCCCACTGTTGCCTGAAAACTGGTCGCAGGTGTGCAAAACGAACTGTACTCCTGTGATCCATAGGAGCAGTATAGCCAAAATAGCTTGGGCTAAATTTCTACTTTTAAGTGTCAAAATAGCTTAAAGTGGCATGATTCACAGAAATAAATTTAAAATTTAAATGAAAGTCACTCAATACTATTTGTCTATTTATTTTTCATTCAAGGGAGTCCATACGGAAAAATGCTGAGTTCAGAAAACAATGCAATGGATTTTTCATTGACATTGTATGCAACCTGTGCTTCAAGGACAACAGCCCACCAGATGATGAGGTCATAGAACATCTACTATCCTTCCTTTTTGACAACACTGGTAAGCAGCATCTTTCATTAGGTCCACTAGGACTTCTTTTTTTTACTGGGAACATATAGTGCTTTTGAGTATATATTCTTTATTTATTATGGTCCGAACTTAAAAAATAAATCTACATTTTCTTTCTTGTCCAATAAGGGACACAGAATTCTCAAACCATCTGGTTATACTGCCTCCTACAGGAGGAATGGACTCTGGCAAACAAAAAACTTTATGCCATCCCAGAATAATCCCTCCTCTACCCAGCATGCCACAGTTATTTTTAGAGGCGCACCGAATGGACATTTTGGTACCAAAACAGAAAATGCAGGATGCACATGGCTGAAAACTGAAACGGAAAATTACAGTTTTTAAAGAATAATTATATTAATATCAGGGGACCCTTGTTGGAGACCCAATATTGAGATGCTGCTGTACCTTCACCACCGAGCAGCAGTCTTATCCTTGTATGCTCTGGTTCCCTTCAGAATGATTCCTTGTGAACCAACTTCTCTCAACTATCAGTCTCTGGATGCAGAGAAGAGGTTCATAGACTTAAGTATAGTTCAGATCCTGTGGGTAGGTGGAGGTCAAAGTTGGAGGGCAATGTGTCCTGTGACAGGTATCCTCCTGCGTCAGGACGCTTTCTTTTTTGATGGCTGTGAGGGAACAATCCACCCTGGGTTAGGTCTTTCTTATTTGGCTGAGGAAGGTTCTTCAGATGTTTTTCCTTTGCTGCTTTTGCTGTCCTTGTAGCAGTGTTGCAGACTTAAAGCTTGAGGTCCAGGATAGGTAGGGAGGTTCTTCAGCGGGATACCCCTGAAGTGCCCTTACAGCACCTCTTGTGTGCCAGAGGGGTTGTTAAGCTGCATCTTCAGCTCTGTCTGGTGGCTCCTAGACATGTGCATGACAAAAAAAAATGTTTCGATTCGTTAATCTAGTTACCAAGTTTTGTTAAATTCGATTGATTCTTTCAATTTGTATTAGGGATTCGTATTCTGAATTTTTCACATTTTCTTCGAATTTATGGGGGTTTTTTTTTTTCGATTCAAAACATTTGAATTGATACATTTTGAATTGGTAGAATCGAAAACTTTAGTTTTTTTTTTTTTTATTCCGATGTGGCAAAGTGAACAAACAAAAGAAAAATCTTCATCAAATGATTACAATGACTCTTTGGGGATTATTTACTAAAGCTGGAGAGTGCAAAATCTGGTGCAGCTCTGCATAGAAACCAGTCAGCTTTCAGGTTTTATTGTCAAAGCTTAATTGAACAAGCTGATTTTAGAAGCTGATTGGCTACCATGCACAGCTGCACCAAATCTTGCACTCTCCAGCTTTAGTAAATCAACCCCTTTAGGCTGGGTTCACACTAGTCCGATTCTCGAACCGACATTAGGAGCACAAGTCGCATTACGTCACAAAAACGATTCCCTATGAGAGCCGTCTTAACTGGTCTGACTTGTGTTTTTCAGTCGGACTGACTTTGAAAAAGCTTCCTGTACTACTTTTGTCCAACTTTGATCCTACTTTAGCCCATTGAAAGGCATTGAAGTCGGATCATTGTCTTCACTGATCTGACTTTGGCATGCAACTTATGCTCTGGGGATCTTGAAGGGGAACTCCGCTCCAGATTTAAAAAAAAAATGGCATGGGGTCCCCCCCCAGGAGCATACCAGGCCCTTTGGTCTGGTATGAATTTTAAGGGGAACCTCACGCCAAATTTAAAAAAAAAAAAAGGGTGTGGGGTTCCCCCCAAAATCCATAGGCAGCCCCGCAGGCCAGGAAAGGGGGTGGGGACGAGCGAGCCCCCCCCCCCATGATGTCACAGCTCCGCCCAGGATGTGACATCATAGAGGGCGGGCCTCCAGGTGATGTCAGCGGGTGGCCTTGCCCCATGCCATTATAAGGCACAGCACACAGCGGAGAGGGCATTCGTGAAGGAGATCGCATCCTGTCAACATGGGAAGAAGAAGAGAGGAAGAACAGAGGGAAGAGGACAACGGAGAAGACCAGCAAAAGAGCAGAAGATGGGCAAAAAGAGCAGAAGACGCCGCAGAGAGGGAAAAGAAAGAAGACACCTGATAAGATAGAAGACCCCGCAAAAGAGCAGAAGAAAGAAGAGCCAGAGAGGGGAGAAGATGCCGAAGCTTATTTAATAAAAGTTTTTAAAAAACTGTGTGTAGTGTGGTTTTTATTTTACACTTTTTTTTTCAGGTGAATGGGTAGGGGTACAATCTACCCCATACTCATTCACATATGGTGGGGGCCGAGATCTTGGGGCCCCCTTGTTAAAGGGGGCTTCCAGATTTCGATAAGTCCCTGCCCGCAGACCCCGACAACCACCGGCAAGGTGGGGACAAGGTGCTTTGGGGTGGGGGGCGCAGAGCCCCCCTGCCCCAAAGCACCCATACTCCCCATATTGAGGGTATGTGGCCTAGTATGGTCCAGGAGGGGCGGGGGGGTACTCGCTCCTTCCCACCCCCTTTCCTGGCCTGCCGGGCTGCGTGCTCAGATAAGGGTCTGGTATGGATTTTGGGGGGAACCCCACGCCATTTTTTTTTTAACCACTTGAATACAGGACGTTTATACCCCCTTCCTTACCAGACCAATTTTCAGCTTTCAGCGCTCTCACACTTTGAATCTCAATTACTCTCTCATGCTACACTGCACCCAAACAAAATTTGTGTCATTTTTTTCACACAAATAGAGCTTTCTTTTGGTGGTATTTAAGAAGCTCTGGGTTTTTTATTTTTTGCGATATAATTGAAAAAAGTGCGAAAATTTTGAAAAAAAAACAATTTTTTTTAGTTTCTGTGATAAAATTTTGCAAATAAGTAATTTTTGTTCATAAATTTTGGCCAAAACCTATACTGCTACCTATCTTTGGTAAAAATAACCCAAATAAGTGTATATTATTTGGTCTGTGTGAAAGTTATAGAGTCTACAAGCTATGGTGCAAATCATTGAAAATTGATCACACCTGATGCACTGATGGCCTATCTCATTTCTTGAGGCCCTGAAATGTCAGGAAAGTACAAATACCCCCCAAATTACCCCTTTTT
>BLSH010171092.1:496070-514631 GCA_018402905.1 Glandirana rugosa
TGGGACGTGATTTGCACACGCCAAGTAAAACAAGACTTAATTATAAGTGCCTGGTATTGTCGGGATCAAAGTCGGATCCCTGTTCACAGAAAATCGGTCCGACTTTGACCCTATTTAGGACCGTAAATCGCACAGCAAAGTAGGATCAAAGACAGACCGTTTATATGTCGGATAATGTGAACCCAGCCTCAAATCACCTTTGGCTTAACTAAAACTAAACTAAAGAATTTGACTGAAGTGCGATGTAAAATTTGATTCAAATTTCAGTCCGACTTTTGTTTCGTTATTTGGAGCATTCGGCAAAATTCATTTATATTGTAATTTGGGTATTCGGATATATCCGAATAATGAAATATTTGTCTGAATATTAATTCAGAACAAAATGAACCGCACACGTTTAGTGCAGGGTTGCCACATCATCCCTTTAATCCAGGACACATATTAATTACACAGGTTCTGTGGCTGATTAAGGTGGTAATTAAACTCGCTTGGTGCCTTATCTGCATTAAATTAGCCTCAGAACCTGGGTAATTCATATGTGTTCGGGATTAAAGGGATGATGTGGCAACCCTAGTTTAGTGGCTCCTTTCTCACCAGTCTGAGGGTGAGGTCTAGCGTCCTTTTCTTGCCTTCCTACCTCAAGTCAGTTTCACTTATATGATTCTGAGTTCTCTGGTAGACTCAGGAATTTCTGTACATCCTTGTTGGAAGTATGTTGACTGAATTTAGAGTTTTTCTTGATATGTTTTACCTAGAGAGACTGGTTGTCTGCACAGACAATCTATTTAGACATGTAGCTTCCATCCCTTGATCCTACAAGTGCATTCACGTCTGCAAATGCACCCAACTTTGGTCACATGCAAGAACCCCAGTCAATTAGCAATGGGGAGGCAGAGCCCCATAGATAGGAAATGAAGTCTGCTGGCTGCCACAGCTAAGCACGGTCACTGGCATGTAATCGCTCATGCAGTGATCACATGCAAATGATTGGCCCTGTACACAGACTGCCTGTATCCAGGGCCGATGACTCACACATGGTCGCTGTATGATTACATGCAAGTTACTGTGATTATGTGCGGGAGTTGGCAGCCTCCCATTGCTTTCAGTAGAGCTGCCTCCTGCTAATTGCGGGAACTCCTGCTGTGGTTCTCTCATCTAAACGGAGTGCGAGTGCATTTGCGGGTGTGAATGCACCAAAAGGTTCAAAGGTGAAAAGTGCCTTTCCCACATAGACAAGCTGGTCTTCCTTGTCAGAATCTTGTTTTTGCCTAGGTTCTTTCTTGGAGCCTGTTCCTTTTATGAGCTCCATCTATTGTTGACCACATTTTGGTAGTGGGTCCTATTTCTTTTCACACAAATGTGGTGTTTTGTCAACCTGTGTCCCTCAATTGACAAGAATCAAATCAGGATTTGTGTACTTACAATAAAATTCTTAGCTAAGAATCCAGTGAGAGACACAAAAAACGTTTATATAACAAGTAAGAAAGCATATAGAAAATTGTTTAAAATTGATAAACCTAATGTAAAATAAAACATATCCAAAGCCAATAAAGTTTTGCTAGAGTGATCTGTTTCTGCTCTTTCCAGATATAGAGTCTGTAAGTTTCACACGTTCTCTTTCCCCCTTTGAGGATGCTGTGGACAAAACCCCAGTGATACGCTCTGTCATATTGAAACTGCTGCTGAAGTACAGGTAAAAAGGAACCAAAAATAGGTAGTTTGCTATTTTGCTGTGCTCTTTTTGAATATGCAGTAAGTCACTACGTTTTATGTTTATTTTGATTGCTTATTTTAGCTTTAACCATATAATGAAGCATGCTCAAGAATATTTGAACAGAGTCAAAAGGAGCAATCTTCTGAAACTCGCAGACACAAAAGAAGTTTACCTGCTATTCATTAATTGTCTAGAGGTAAGATATAACAGGTGCCAGTACTGGCTACCATGTCACATTAAGCTGGTCCATTTTAAATTGAGTACTTATACACTGCTTGAAATTTTAGCTTTCCTCTTTATCTATTTTCATTAATTCTCTCTCAATTTTAATTCAAACAGTGTTGCTCACCCCCTAATGATTCTGCCCCAGCTTGTTGTATGATCATCCGACCGTTAATACGCACGATTACAACAGCCATCGTACAACGGGTGTACAACTGAACTGGATGAGCAGACTAGAAAACTTTGTTTGTACAACAAGCGGTTGAACGACTGTTGTACCGTGTGTACAGAGAAGTTGGTCCAACAAAGTTGTACGTGCAAAACAGGCATGCTCAGAAGTCAGGAATGCCCACAAATATTCCTTCTGGGAAACCTACGTTCCTAATTCACAAATCACATTCACCTGAACTTCCTCATTATATGCTCGTAACACGCCGCTACGTTAGGCTTGGTTGTACGATCGCTTAGTGCATGTCCGTACACGAGACACAACAGCCAACATATGATTTTGGACGTCGGGTCCTACGACCATTGCACCCATGTGTACGTGGCTTTACTGAACTCACACATGTATATTTGGTTTGGATTTTTCCAATTGTCAAATATAATGTATAAAACACTTTCAATAAAAAACTATTTAACCCAAATATAACAGGTGACAGCTGCTCTGATTGATAAAATAAAACACCTTTTAAGCACCTTACTTCATAATGGTTCTAGCTTGGATTCCCACTAGTTTTCAGTCTACCCTGTGTTTGTATCTTTGTGTGTATATTTATTTGTATAAATATACATGGACACAGACAAAAGTTATTAGCAGGTGTGAAAAAAATGCTGTAACGTAAAGTGATACTAAAGGTTCAGGTTTTTTTTTTTAAATAACAAACATGTCATATTTACCTGCTCTGTGCAAGGGTTTTGCACAGAGCGGCCCTGATCCTCCTTTTCTGGGGTCCCCCAGCGGCGCTCCTGGCTCCTCCTCTTCACCCAGTGCCCCCCTTGGAGAAGCGCTTCCCCTGGGGGCACCCATGTGGACACACTCCCGAGTCAAGCTGCTGCGTCCATTGAGACAGACAGCAGGACTCGGCCCTGCCTCCCCGCTCCAGCATCACTGGATTTGATTGACAGAAGCGGGAGCCAATAGCTCCTGCTCCTATCAATCTGTCCAATGATGACCTGAGCCAGCGGCTGGAGCTGCTGGGCTCGTCCTCGATGCTGGAATGATTGGGTTCGGGTAAGTAAAAGGGGGGCTCTGGAGGGCTGCTGCATTACAGGAGGTTTTTTACCTTAATGCACAGAATGCATTAAGGTGAAAAACATTGAAACTTTATAACCCCTTTAAGAAAGCTTTCAGAAATAGAAGTGTTAATAGTTTGTTTAAAAAAATGGAAAGTCAATAGACAGAATAGAAATCCGAATCAAATCCATATTTCGTAATTCGTATGGCCACCCTTTGCCTTCAAAACAGCATCAGTTCTCCTAAGCACACTTGCACACAGTTTTTGAATGAACTAGGCAGGTAGGAACTAACCACAGATCTTCTGTGGATGTAGGCTGCCTCAAATCCTTCTGTCTCTTCAAGTAATCCCTGACAGGCTAGATAATGTTGAGATCAGAATTATCACTTGAACCCAGCACTATGTGAATCACATGTCCTAATGCAATTCGACAAAGTGACTTATATCATCCAGCAGGTGAAGATTCTGGGATTCATAGAAAAGAATTTGAGGGAAATAGCACTTTATGTGATACAGGACATAAAAGCTAACTGATTTGGTAAGGATATGAACAATGGTGAAATGAAGAGGGCACAAGTCACTTGGTGGTGTATAGTGTACTGTTATTTGCACATGTGAGCACAATAGTAGTGATTACTGATGGGTTTTACTTCCTCTTTATCTGCAATGTAAAAGCACAATGGGCTAGTATGCATCGCATATTGGCACATTATGTGGCACTTACCTGCATTGAAATCCCGCGCTGTCCTGCGATGTTCTCACTCCCAGCCATGTCCTTTTCCTTCCGTGGCCACGATCTCCGGCTCTGTGACTGGCTGGAGTCGCCTGACGTCACTCCCGCTCATGCGCGCGGCAGCCACCAATCACGGCACGGTGTCAGTGAAGGAATGGCTCGGAGGCTGTTTCTTCACTGCGCATGTGGCCGATGACGTGGGCACATCACAGTACACTGGATATCTCCTAAACCGTGCAGGTTTAGGAGATATGCAGGGAACCTACAGGTAAGCCTTATTATAGGCTCACCACTAGGTAAAAGTGGTTGTCAAGGGTTGACAACCACTTTAAAGGATACTGCACTATATGACTTTTCTTTTTACTGGGGACCAAAAGTGTTGAGGAGTGAGGAAAATAACAGTGAAGACACAGAGACTTTGTGGAAAGAAAAACTTTATTGGACCCATCTGTGCTTTATGAGTCAGTTAATCCGGTAAGGGTCTGGTACATTACAGGCATGAAGATATACACACCTGTTGGATCATATAAGAGTCTTCTTGGAATTGCATTAGGACTTTTGATTCACATAGTGCTGGGTTCAAGTAGTAATTGCAAACAGCTAGGGTGCATTGTGAATTTATCCAGCTGCTGGGGAGGTTCATTGTGGGACACTTGTGCACTGATAACATTAGAAATAAATGTTGAGATTATCGCTCTCTGAGGGCCAATCCATCGCTTGCAGGACTCCTTGTTCTTTACGCTGAAGATAGAATCTAATGACATGGCAAATTTACTGCTACAGGGCGGCCGTTCTGCAGAGGGGGTGCGCATGTATGCGCGCTGCTTTTGCTGTGACTAGTCACAGCAGAAGCCAATCAGCAGGTGTCGGCCAATGGATGACCCCCGGCACCCGCTGACCGTCGAGAGACACAGGACGGAGCTCTGCATATGTAAACAACGCAGAGCTCTGTCTTGTCAGCAGGGATGTGGTGGATTTTGTTTACCTTCAAAGCAGGGAATACAATCCAGCACATGAACACTGGTTAGGTACACATTTAACCCTTTGATAACCCTGTCAAGTATCAGTGTCAGACTATCCGCCGCAATATCACAGTCCTGCTATAAGTAGCTGATCGCTGCCATTACTAGTATATAAAAAAAAATCCAGTATATATCCCATAGTTTGTAGACAATATAAATTAGAAGATAGAAAATAAAAAATATAGTTTTTGGGTTTTTTTTCAAAATTGTTGCTTATAAATATAAAAAACCCAGTGGTGATCAAATACCAGCAAAATAAAGCTCTAATTGTGGGGAAAAGGACATGAATTTCCTTATGTACAGCGTTGCATGACCGTGCAGTTGTCAGTTAAAGTAACACAATGCTGTATAGCAAAAAAATGGCCTGGTCATAAATCTTCTGGAGGTCTAGTGGATATATATTATGTTACTTTATTATTATTTTGTCTTTATTGCAGGATTCACTATATGAAAGGAAGCAAAAAGTTCAATATGATAATGAAAAACTTGAATACTTGGAAGCGGAAGCATTATTCTTGCAAAACTTCTTAACAAGCAGCAAGCGGCAAAGAAAGGAGGAGACATCTGTACAACTCCTTCAGGATGTGGCACGGGTGAGGCTGGCACTTGATGTGGCAGCAGAAATGATGTCAGTCAAACCCAGAGGTACGTGGGAAAAGCATATATGTGTTTTTTTATGGCATTCCTAATTTTAGCACTTGTAGTGGGCAGTTGGCGTGACATCTCATAATGCTAATTTGCCAGTGCTGACAACTGCAAAACGGTATCAGTCATTTTTGCACTATTACATTTCAGTGAGGGAATAGTACCTTTTGGCACTAATGCATCATGCGGTGGATATGGTAGGTATGCTGCTGCAAGGGTTTTATTCTGTGTTAGTGATGGGTAAAGCCCAACTCCAGGCAGCTAAAGAAAAAAAATCCCTTGCAGTGGGGCTGTGCCCACACAGCAAGTGTTCATTGCTCATTTATGTCTGGGGCAGGGGTAGGCACTTCATTTTCCAAGGGCCACATAAGAAACTGGGACTGTTGTGGAAGACTGAACCAAAGTTTAGTGTATAGTAGAAAATATTTTGATTAAAACAGCAGCCTTAGGTGAACACCACTGGACTGGGAAGGTCCATTAGTATGTAAACGTATGGAAAATAAATACCTGGCTCTAGGAATAATAGGTACAACTGCTGAAAAAAATGGGGTGCACATTCATAATTACTAGAAGCCGTGGTGAAGAAATGTCCTCTGGTGATCTGCTGGTCACAATGTTGGTGCAGGGCAGGCTGATCAAACCAGGGAGGGAGCTGACAGGCACCAGGGTTATTTAACTGATCTGCTGTTCTGTGTAACTGACAGGCTTATGGAAATAGCTGGCAAAGCTGCAGACATTGTGATTGGAAGGAGCTAGCCTCAGATCGGTACAGTGGGGATTTTTGCAGCTCCTGACCTGGAGTGAAGAACAGGTGCAATGCTCCTGAGGTTTTTAGCGTGCACACGCTAACACAAGAAGGACTTGGCCTGGTAGCAGAGTAGTGGGAGAGTGTCGGGACATTTCCTAGGCAACGCTATCCCACCAGAACTGAGCTTCCCCATTGTACTGATAAGCTCCTCAGGCTCTCTCCTTCCAGTTCTTGCAGCGCTCCAGAAATCTGTCAGTATGCCTCCCTGAGCCTGTCAGCTTCTGCAGGCTAAGTTCACCTTTGTTATAGGTTCCACCCATATTTAGGGTGGAACATGTAACCTGTTCCAGCTCCTGCCCCCTCTCCTGCTGATCCCCCATCAGTGACAGCAGGCAGCGGGAACTTCTTTGCACCAGCTGTCACTTTTTAGAAACCACGTGGCTGTGCGGGGCTCCACCCACACAGCCACGTCATTCGTTCACAGATTCCTGGTGAATGAATAAACTACAGTGGTATGTCTGCAACTGCGGCAGATGGACTTAAAGTTTAATGGGCTGCAGGGATGCTGAAGTGCGCTCTCATAGTCCACTGACATGTTCTCAGGCTTCCAGACAGAAAGTCCATACAGGGGTACAAGCTGAAAGCCAGAGGGCATGTCTGCAGGAGCCCACATTACACCTGTGATCTACTGATTGTGTGTGCAATGCTTTCCAGGCTCCTTCAAGGGAATATAATACATGAACTTGTTTTGTTTTTTTTAAATGTGTGAATTTATTATTTTTTCCTATAAAGGTAAACTTAGTCTTTAACCAGGAAAGCTGCTTGCACAATACCTTGATAAAAGGTAAATAAAAAACTGTGTGTTCAGAGTGCTGTGCTATCTCTTTAAGATAAACCTATATATTTACTAGCGATTGTGCTGTCCCAAAACTCATAATATGGGATCCCAAATAAGTCAAAATAAAATTATATGCTGTGTGACCAAAGTAAATGTGTCACCACAAATAACTAGACTGTTCCTTTACGAGAAAATACAGTTATCATTGCCCCATGGATGCTAGGAGAAGCTCTTGCAGTTTGAGCAAAGGGTTTTGATGGCCAAGGCGAATAAAAGTGGGGATAATGGGCAGCCCTTCCTAGTTGCTTGCCAGATTGTGAACAAAGAAGATTTAAAGCCGGTATATTTCAAGCTAAAGGTGAATTATAGAAAGTGGAGACCCAGGAGCAAAATTTCAGGCCAAAGACATATTTTTCAAAGGTGTAGAAGAGATATGGCCAGGTTAGGGAGTCAAATGTTTCCAAATGTTGTCCCTTGATTGCCTGGTTGTCATGAAACCAACTTTGTCCAAATGAATAGGCCCCCACATACCTTAGTTTAATCTGGTTGCCAAAAATAAAGAAAAAATTAAATGGGCCTAGTTAGAGCAGCTGGAGCCATCAGAATTGGGTTTAAGCATCATTGCAATCGCTGGTCGAAAATATTGTTGATTGTGGCAGTTATTCAAAGCAGCATCCTGTCAGGGAGCCAATACTTCCAGAAGAAATTTTCAAAGAAAATTTTGTGAAGTCTGTTGTTTTATAATCTTTGTGCCAATTCTGTGCCACAGCAGTAACTTCATCTTATGGCAACCATAGGGTATTAACATTAAAACTGAGAAACATGCATAACATCAAAGAGAATTAAAAGTACAATGAACATTGCAGTTCCAATGAAATGCCAATGTTTCTATACAAAGAATTTCAGTCGCATAAACTACCTTGGAATTGGACTTACCAGGATAATGACTTACAAAAAAAAACTGATAGCATCCTAAATAATTGACAAGAAGAATTTGCAAAGGTATGGGAACCATGAAAATCTGTGCCATAGATGTAATAACATGATATTCTATTTTATTACAACATGACCCAGAAACAAGGATTGATCTCATACAGTTGCAATTTAATTGTTTAATACCCTTAACATGTATCTTCTGTATCATACTTTGTATCCCTGAAAACAAAAAAAAACACAGAAAGGCCACATTTATACCTGACCATTCCGGGAATGTGGGCTGAAATGTGCAACACGCTTGCAGTGCCATTAATTCCTAATGCCCTCCCAAACACTGGTAGTAATCCCACTACGCACAAAAAATGTGTCAAAACACATACATGGGCTACTTTGGCGTGTTTGTCACGTGTAGACCGCCCATTCAAGTGAATGGGATGCTAAATGCTGTTGTGTGACAAACATTCCAAAGAACACAATAAAAGAGACGTGTCACTCAGGTTTGAGTGCAGCCTCAACGCGATCAGAGTGTGAAGCTTGAAGTGAGTAGGAACCAACAGTGGGCCAGCCTTGGCCACAGGCCTTAAAGGTGATACATGGGGTGTTGTGGTGAGAATTTTATCGCTAATGCCTGATTTGAATATCTCAAATAATAACACTTCTATTTTGTCATATTGCTGTGGTTTGGTGGTACAACTGGGTCACTTTGAAGTGGTTCTAAAGGCTTAAAGTGGAATTCCACTCAAAATTAAACATTTGCCCATGATTACTATGTTAAATATCTTTAATATTGATGATATTCATTTTCAGACTTGCTGACTGTCTAGCCTAGAAAAACTAATCTCAGCTAGACTATCATCAGTCTTCTGTTCTTTACCGACGACAGTTTGCCTGCTCAGCCGATTTTGACAGCTGTTAAGCACTTCCTGAAATCGTTGTACTGTCTACTTGGGAAATCCAGCAAAGGTTTGAGTAAACCCGCCCATCCTTCCCAGCCATCAGCAAAATGTGCAGTTTATCAGGGAAGCTGGTGGTGAGAAGTGACCCACTGCAAAGCTAGCACAGTGGCTCACCTCTCACCACTAGCTTTCCTGATAAACTGCTATTCCAGCTGCTTACCTGCTGAACTCTGCAGCTTTCCATAGTCCAGTGGATCCTTCTCTGAGCATATGATGACAAGCTTTATCTTTCCATACACAGAGTGAGTGCAGTTTGTTATTAACCCTTTACTTTCATTACACTTCTACATTTAGATGGCTGCACTTTTCTGGTTTGTTTTTATTGTTTGTGCATTAGGTGTCTCAAGAACATTTTATGTGGAGCTGCAACCACATACCTAGTAAAAGGCACCCATCAGCGCAATCATTTTTTTTTATCCTTTCATGTAAAGCACACTGCACCTGTATACAGCAACACACACACACACTACAAAGTGGAATTCAGGAGATTTTATTGAACACTTTAAGTTACACTCACACTACAATGTGGAATAATGTGGAGTTTTCTGCTTGTTATGCCTTACACTCACACTTCAATTTGGAATTGTGGAGTTTTCTGCTTGTTGTGCATTACACCTACACTACAAAGCAGAATCATGTGGAGTTTTCTGCTTGTTGTGCATTACACCCACACTAAAAAGTGGAATCATGTGGAGTTTTCTGCTTGTTGTGCCTTACACTCACACTACAGTTTAGAATTGTGGAGTTTTGTGCTTGCTGTGCATTACACTCACACTACAAAGTGGAATCGTGGAGTTTTCTGCATGTTGTGCGTTACACTTACACTACAATGTGGAATCATGTGGAGTTTTTTGCTTGTTGTGCCTTACACTCACACTACAAGGCGGAATCATGTGGAGTTTTCTGCTTGCTATACATAACACTTACACTACAAGGTGGAATCATGTGGAGTTTTCTCCTTGTGCGTTACACTCCCACTACAAGGTGAAATCATGTGGAGTTAAGGTATAGTGTTCATAGTAGACTGTGAGCTGTGAGACCACAGAGCACTTTCAGCTACGCTGACAGTTCCCCCTGTGTCCAGCTCCCTTCTCCTGTGGTAGTCTTGATTCAAAGCCCTGCTCCACTATAATATATATATATATATATATATATATATATGTGTATGTGCGTGTGCACGGGAACTCCCCTCCTGCATCTAGTGTGAATGTTTTTTTTTTCTTCATTTTCTCATGAATGAAGATGCACAAGCATTCTTATTAATGAGAGAGCACCGACCAGGGGACCTATGATCAGCTCCTCTAAACCTGTATATACTCAGTGGCTACACAGGAACATGGTCGCTTCTGAAAGTAATGTCATTAGCCTTCAGTAACCACGCTCACTGGCTGCTCTTAGACTCAGAAGGGAAAGGAATTAAAGTAATGTGACAGGCACTGGATACTGCAAAAAAAGGTATGGAAACTGAGATTCTTTCATTTTGAGACATAAGGCTGAAGTTAGCTTACATTAGTGATTGCAGGGGAGAATTTTTAAGTATTAGGCTTTCCTTCCACTTTAAGGTGTTTTTCCCTAATGCATTTTATGCATAAAGGAAAGAAAAACTTCAAGTATAAGCCCCCGTCCTGGATACTTACTTGGCTCCTCTTTCAATCCAGAGCTGTGCCTGAGAGTAGCATCACTGCTCTCTCTCTTCTCACAGGCACAGAGGCAGTAGCAGGAGTCATTGACTCCTGCTGCTGTCAATCAAATCTTGTGAGAAGGGAGTAGGGGCAGGGCTAAGCCACGATGTGTGTGTCTGGGGACACACAGAGCCGTGCTCGGTAAGGAGCCCACACATTTGCCCCTATAGCAAGCTCTTGCTATGGGGGTCGACATAGAAGAGCAGAAGCTAAGAGCTCTGGCGAGGGATCCCAGAAGAGGAGGTTTGGGGGCCACTCTGCGCAATAGATCAGGTGAATAGAACATATTTGTTATTTTAATAAAAATTACCTTTTAATAACGCTTTAATAATCTTGACTATTTAGTTGTCTTGCTTTGATACTGAGATTTATTATATAACATTGGACTTATGTTTCAGAAGCCACAAATGAACTGTACCTGAGGTGTGTGGTGGGTTTATGTTCTCAGTCTGGCAATGATTGGTACCGAGTTTATCTGATACGCAAACTGGCTAATCTATACGGCATAGACACAGTCCAAAGACAATTTAAAGATCCTGCATTCAGATGGCTGTTCCCTCAACAAATGCTGCAAAATAAGGTAATACATTAAACATTTCCTAAACCCAACAACAACAATGTTATACAGGGCTGCTGTTGGAAATCACAGGGCTCTGTATGGCCTGCCTGACAGGACCCCCCCCCCCAGAAAAAATCTAAATAATATTTGGGCTAAAAATACATTAAAATCATTCTTAGTGGATACAAACACAACATAACTTCTTCCTAAATCTAAAAGCTAAAACTGTATTGAGTTACTAAATAAAGCTCTGTGTGTGATTGAGGTCTTGGGGCTCATTCACATGTGTGCTGTGTCCTGTACAGGGAATCAGTGGTTTGTTTATGTGACTGGAGGCACCTGGATCTATGTGGAAGTAGCCTATGTTCTGCTATGGGAACACAGCAGCTACAGACTGTGTGCTCTACACACCTGTCAAATTAGGATCTGTGGCTGCCGTACAGCCTTTAAGTCCCCCATAGAGAAACAGGCGGCTTCAGCTGCATGAACAAACCCCATACAAGATGGCCGGCTGTACAGCCTTATCAGCGGCCCTGATGTTATATATTGCAGTTTACCAGTCCTTAGATTTAATGGATTTATTTTTTTGTGTGTGTAAAAACATTTTTAGTATTTAATGAAAATATATGTTTCCGTTTTGCTTCCTTTGAGCTTAAAAGAAAGCACAAACCTCTTTTTTTACTTTCTGAAAGCTTCTAGTCCTATCAATCCTCCATATAATGGAGATGCACAAAGGCAGAAACGTTTGCTGTTCAGCTTGCCCACTGTGGTTCCCTTCGTAGATAGAATGGAAAAGAAAGTGTAGTTATCAAGGAACACAAAGAGCATTCTTTGCTGGGTTATCAGGTGAAAATATAGGGAAAAAATGTAAACGGATGCCACCACATCTAAGGAGTGCTAAGCTGCAGTATGTTTTTTTTTTTTCTTTTAGCATACAGTTGATATTATTTAAGCTATAATTTAAAATCTTTGTTAATGTAAAAGAAATATACTGGAAACGCAAAAAGAAACTAGTGTACTGTAATTTTACAAAAGCCTTTTTCATTTTGTGTTTTTATTCCCTTCCATTAGTTACTAGTTTATCAGAATTTTTTGTTTTTTAAATTGACTAAAGGTTTTATGGCACTGAAGCCTATTTTAATTCAGACTTCACAAAGCTGACACACCAAGATATCTGTTGAAGAAATTACAGTCATAAGTTGTGTCCAATGAGATTTCAAATTACAGTTGCATGGCTGAAACACAGCTATTCAATTGTGTGGTAAAGTGCCCTGAGTTGGACCCATTAGGCAGCAGATGAGGGCATTTTACATGCCACAGTCACAATGCATTAGGCCCTATACCCCTATAACAGGTTTTTAGTGTCGCTCTTTCTGGCCAGCCTATAACCTTGATGTAACGGTATTACGTTGGAGTTATTGACTGGCTGCTCTGCTGTAAGTTAGGGGGCAAACTTGCTTTACCCCAGGCGCTGACAACCCACATTAAAAAAAAATGGCTCCTAACTATTTTAGCTGGCTCCTAGATTCAAAGCAAATTTGTCAAGCCCTGTCTTAATGCATAAAATGCATTAGGATAAAAAGCCTTTAACACCACTTTAACCTCCCTGGCGGTAATCCCGAGTGTGGGAGAGGCTAGGGTATATACAGACAGGCTATAGTATATACAGAGAGGCTAGGGTATATAAAACATGCTAGGGTGTATACACACAGGCTAGGGTGTATACACACAGGCTAGGGTGTATACAGAAACATACCTCCCAATTTTTTGAGATGGGAATGAGGGACACCTATTGGCAAAAATAAGTAGACATAGGGCACATCCCCTGCCACGTCCCTTTAACTACTTCAGCCCTGGAAGGATTTACCTTCTTCCTGACAAAAGCACTTTTTTTTTTGATACGGCACTGCTTCACTTTATATTTTAATATTTTTATTGATGCAAATAAGTAACATCATCTAAAGTATATGAGCATTAGTGCAAATCATATAACGTTTGGTTTTTGGACAATAATGTTAATCTGTGGTAGACCATACATAAACACAGGAATAGTTCCATCCATTCACAGTCCCATACCTAAGATCTTCCAGGGATGAACCAGTATAACAAGCCTGTTCAATAGGGATATCAATGAGAATATTCAGTAGCATAAGAAGGTAGTCCATGCTAAAAAAAAAAAAATATATATTCCTGGGAAAAGTTTTAACATGGGGCTATATGTTCTACCAGAGTTTCTAATGATTATCAAAGAAATCTAACAAATCTACAGAGTAAATAAGTAGAGAAAATTCAATGCAGAAAAAAAAGAGGGGGAAAAGAAAGAAAGTGGAGAAAAAGTATAGGAAGAGCAGACAGAAAGAAAAAGGAAAAGAAAAGAAGGTCAGCTAGATCTCCCCTAACTCACAGATAGATATTGTATCCATGGGTCCTATCTCACATCAATTTTTTTGGTAGAATTGCAAAGAATACAGGTAAGCTTATCTTTGACCATGATCCAGTTAAGTTTTTTCTTTACATACTCAAGGGGGATCATTGACTGCTTCTAATATTTAACGATAGTTATTCTAGCCGCCACAAATATATATGTAATGAGTTTAGTCTATTTCTTGGGGACTTCATCAGAGAGTTTTTGGAAAAGAGCTGGTTCCAGGGATCTACGGATATTAACCCCTGTCACTGAATATATTAAATTGAATATGCGAATCCAAAATCTAGTGACTACCGGGCATTGCCACCAAATATGGTACATTGTGCCCATCTGGCCACATTTTCTAAAGCAAGTGGGGGATGTGGATGGGTGCATCTTTGCGACTCTGGTCAGGACAAAGTACCAACGTAAGAGTGTCTTATAGTTCGTCTCAATTAGCGTTGTGTTAATAGATATTTTAGATAGAGCATAGGCAATGTCTTGCCAATCAGACAGTTCAAAAGTGATATTCAGGTCCCTTTCCCATTGCGTCATATATGGAAGTTTAGCAAGCGGATCTGCAAGAGAGGCGTACACCATGGACACCCATCTCCATGGAAGGCTTTTCGACTGGCAGGACAGTTCAAAATTTGTCAGAGTGGAAGGTCCCTCTAGCAGATTAAGTTTGGATTGTACAAAAGAGATAAGCCGATTGTACCGAAATAGTTCACTAGAGGGCATCTGCAACATGTCTTTGAAATATTGCAAAAAGGTATTTAGTCAGCCACCAATTGTGCAAGTTCTCCCACTTAAAAAGATGAGATAGGCCTGTAATTTTCATCATAGGTACACTTCAACTATGAGAGACAGAATGAGAAAAAATCCAGAAAATCACATTGTCTGATTTTTAAAGAATTTATTTGCAAATTATGGTGGGAAATAAGTATTTGGTCACCTACAAAAAAAGCAAGATCTCTCACAGAGCTGTAACTTCTTCTTTAAGAGGCTCCTCTGTCCTCCACTTGTTACCTGTATTAATGGCACCTGTTTGAACTCGTTATCAGTATAAAAGACACCTGTCTACAACCTCAAACAGTCAGACTCCAAACTCCACTATGGCCAAGACCAAAGAGCTGTCAAAGGACACCAGAAACAAAATTGTAGCCCTGCACCAGGCTGGGAAGACTGAATCTGCAATAGGTAAGCAGCTTGGTGGGAAGAAGTCGACTGTGGGAGCAATTATTAGAAAATGGAAGACATACAAGACCACTTATAATCTCCCTCGATCTGGGGCCCCACGCAAGATCTCACCCCGTGGAGTCAAAATGATCACAAGAACGGTGAGCAAAAATCCCAGAACCATACGGGGGGACTTAGGACTTAGTGAATGACCTGCAGAGAGCTGGGACCAAAGTAACAAAGGCTACCATCAGTAACACACTACGCCGCCAGGGACTCAAATCCTGCAGTGGCAGACGTGTCCCCCTGCTTAAGCCAGTACATGTCCAGGCCCGTCTGAAGTTTGCTAGAGAGCATTTGGATGATCCAGAAGAGGATTGGGAGAATGTCATATGGTCAGATGAAACCAAAATAGAACTTTTTGGTAAAAACTCAACTTCTCGTATTTGGAGGAGAAAGAATGCTGAGTTGCATCCAAAGAACACCATACCTACTGTAAAGCATGGGGGTGGAAACATCATGCTTTGGGGCTGTTTTTCTGCAAAGGGACCAGGACGACTGATCCGTGTAAAGGAAAGAATGAATGGGGCCATGTATCGTGAGATTTTGAGTAAAAACCTCCTTCCATCAGCAAGGACATTGAAGATGAAACGTGGCTGGGTCTTTCAGCATGACAATGGTCCCAAACACACCACCCGGGCAACGAAGGAGTGGCTTCGTAAGAAGCATTTCAAGGTCCTGGAGTGGCCTAGCCAGCCTCCAGATCTCAACCCCATAGAAAATCTTTGGAGGGAGTTGAAAATCCGTGTTGCCCAGTGACAGCCCCAAAACACCACTGCTCTAGAGGAGATCTGCCTGGAGGAATGGGCCAAACTACCAGCAACAGTGTGTAAAAACCTTGTGGAGACTTACAGAAAACGTTTGACCTCTGTCATTGCCAACAAAGAGTATATAACAAAGTATTGAGATGAACTTTTGTTATTGACCAAATACTTATTTTCCACCATAATTTGCAAATACATTCTTTAAAAATCAGACAATGTGATTTTCTGGATTTTTTTTTCTCATTCTGTCTCATAATTGAAGTGTACCTATGATGAAAATTATAGGCCTCGCTCATCTTTTTTAAGTCGGAGAACGTGCACAATTGGTGGCTGACTAAATAATTTTTTGCCCCACTGTAGTTGATGCCCATATGGTAGTCTCCTATCCTAAAAAGTCCCTTATTGAGCCACCACAGAAATGGCATCGGAGTCATTCCGGGAAAAAACACGGGGTTGCAGAACAAATGAGCCAATGGGGTGTGCGGAGAGGATAGTGGCTTACGATGTCATACTCCATCCCAGATGCTAGTGAATGAGACAGGGTAGGACCTAAAATAGGGGGGCAAAGACTGCTAGGAAGCCACATTAAAGGACCAATGGCGAAAGGGTGGCATGAGAGAGCTTCAATAGAATCCCAAAGGGGTGTAGAGCCTGTGGCTGTTGTATAAGAAAGCTGAGCTATCTGATCAGCTTGATAATAGGCAGATAGATTGGGGAGGCCAAGCTCACCACTCTGTCTGAAAAAATACAATGTCAATCTATTCATTCTGGGTTTTTTATTCCCCCAAATAAATTGGAGAATGTCCGATTGTAAACGTTGCAGTTCTTCTCTTCGATTGGTAAGGTCCGAAAGTAATAAAGTACTGCGTTGCTTTAACTGACAATTGCGCGATCATGCGACGCTGTACCCAAATGAAATTAACGTCCTTTTTTCCCACAAATAGAGCTTTCTTTTGGTGGTATTTGATCATCTCTGCGGTTTTTATTTTTTGTGCTATAAACAAAAAAATAGCGTTAATTTTGAAAAAAAAAAAACAATATTTTTTACATTTTGCTATAATACATATCCCAAAAAAATATATAAAAAAACTAGTTTATTCATCGGTTTAGGCCGATATATATTCTTCTACATATTTTTGGTAAAAAAAATTGCAATAAGCGTATATTGATTGGTTTGTGCAAGAGTAATCAATGAGAATTGATTTATGGCGTTTTTATTTATTTATTTTTTGTTTACTAGTAATGGCGGCGTTCTGCGATTTTTAGCGGGACTGCGATATTGCGGCAGACATATCGGATAGTTTTGACACTTTTTTGGGACCATTGGCATTTATACAGCGATCAGAGCTAAAAATAGCCACTGATTACTGTATAAATGTCACTGGCAGGGAAGGGGTTAACACTAGGGGGCGATCAAGGGGT
Source organism: Glandirana rugosa (assembly GCA_018402905.1). NCBI lineage: Eukaryota > Metazoa > Chordata > Amphibia > Anura > Ranidae > Glandirana > Glandirana rugosa. The sequence continues at coordinate 513,196 of BLSH010171092.1, forward strand.
TAATTGTGTTCCCTGTCACAGTGTTCAAACTGTGTGGGGGCTGGGATGAGTGGGGGAGCAGAGCGATCTCTGCTCCCTTATATTGGGAACATACGATCACTCTCATCACCCCTGTCAGAACCGAGATCTGTGTGTTCACACACACAGATCTCCGTTCTGTCACTGCCGGACTGCGATCGCGGGTGGCCGGAGGACACCGAGTCCGCCCCCACCGCTGATTGGCTCCCCCCCCAGCCAGTGAGCGTGCGCGCCCACAATACTCACTCCTGCGGCCTTCTTCAGGTGACAGCGGTTTGCGCAGGAGAGCCATGTTGCCGCCTTCAAGCCACGGTGGGTGGTCGGCAACTGATTGAAGGAAAATTATATGGGGAAAAAAAGGTTTGGCTAAAACCACAAGTGCTTTATTACCACTTATATTCCTTTTATATTTGCTTTTGAAATGTACAAATGCAGCAATTTAGAAATTGGATGAAAGGTTTAGCACTGGGAAACACTTTTTGAAAGATAAATAGTGCATTCTATAAACTATATAGATCAGACCAAAATGAGGGACAAATGAGGAGGTAAGAGGGACAGAGGGACTTTGTTCTGAATCAGGGACAGTCACTTGAAATCAGAGAGAGGCTAGGGTGTATACAGACAGGCTAGGGTGTACACAGACAGGCTAGACATGGTCTGCACTCTCCTGCCGCCTCCCTAGCTTAGGAGCTCATGTGAGAAAGTTCCTCCCGGTCTATGATGTGGGTGGAGCAAGGAGGAGACTCGCTCTCACACTGATCTCTGGGCTCTGTCTGTCCCTGAAGCACCGATTGCAGACTAAGTAAGAGTGTCGCAGCTGTGCAAGTCAGTGCAGTGTCAAGCAGCCTGTAACACTGTCATGGTAGGGCCGGCCCTGGACTCGGGGCTTTGGGCCCCAGATTTGGGGCTCTAGCCTCAATAGCCACCCCCTAGTGATGCCTCTGTCTGTGGGCAACTTTAACCACTTAAGGACCAGAAGGATTTCCCACTGTAGGACCAGAGCACTCTTTGTGATTTGGCACTGCATCGATTTAATTGACAATTGCGTGGTCGTGCGACGTTGTACCCAAACAAAATTTGCGTCCTTTTTTTCCCCACAAGTAGAGCTTTCTTTTGGTGGTATTTGATCACCTCCACGTCATTTTTGATCATCGATTATAAACAAATAAGATCGACAATTTTGCAAAAAAAAAAAAAATATGTCTCTTCCGTTCACTGACAGACGCAGCCTTCTTATGACACATGGAGTTATGCTCATCCTACTAGGAGTAGACTAGGCAAAACAAACAAAAAGCATAGGTTGGCCCCTCCCAGGGGGCCGTCCTCACCTTAGCATATAATCCCCCTGCTCTGTACAGCACATCAGTTTTTATTTGCCTAGTGCAAAGAGTAGACCTGGTTCCCTATGGGATCTGCGG
>BLSH010171092.1:526844-553499 GCA_018402905.1 Glandirana rugosa
CGATCTGGGGGGGGACACAACCCCCCGGCAGACGAGCGATCCGCGATCGCCGCTGTGCGGGCCCCTGGGGGCCTGCAGTAGCGGCGAGAAGCGGAGGACGTCATATGACGTCTTCCCGGATCGACGGCCAGTCCCTGCCGACGTCATTTTACTATACGTCGGTAGGGAACTGGTTAACAAAACACAGACAGGGCTCTGCATGTGTGGGAAGGGGGTGTGTGCCTTTCCTCCAATCAGCTTTCTTCTAGTCTCTCACACCATCTACCTATCAACTCCTCCTACATAGGAATGAGGAAGTGGAAAATCTAACAGAATGTGCATTTTCTAAACAGTATATCAAAGTGAAGACAGAAGATATACATGTAAGACTTGTATAGGGAGGTTTGTGTCATCTCTGTGTATCATCTGAGGCTGTTCACTTCTCTGGGTATATGGAGGGTTTACATCCAGTTTAAGGCTCTACTACAGTCACTGCTGTTGCTCCTCCGTTGCTCAATTGGTAGGCTGGAGTGTGTTTTGAGTAGTTGGCTTAATCAAGCAGTATTGCATTTGTGGTTAAGACCTGGCTATTCTGTGCCCAAATTATAAAAGTGTCTGATGATGTAAAACACGTCATATACAGTATATGCAGTTCGGTGTAAAATCCTTCAAAGGGGTGAACTGTTCTGGTGACAGCTGTCTAAGAATGGAATTTCCTTCAGTTTGGGAAGATTTCCTCTTACTTCCTGTTGCTTCTCTGGGAGAGGACATGAGGGGAGTTCTCCCCAGCAGGATTTTTATTCTTTCCCTACCTTATCCAAAACTAAAAGTTTTGGTTATAAAAACCCAATTCCAAACAGTTGGGACACTGTGTAAAATCTACAAAAAAAACGAAATGCAATGATTTGAAAATCTCATAAACCCATATTTTATTCACAACAGAAAATAGAAAACATATCAAATGTTTAAACTGAGAAAATGTACCAAGAAAAAAAAGTGATTGGGTATAAAAAGAGTGTCTAAAGCTGGATACACACTAAACAACTTTTGTTGTTAGATTTCCTTTACATTTACCTTCAACTATGTAGTGCAAGGGTGTGCCTGACTGCATACAAATTGAAAGTGTTTAGGTTTGACCTCATTTTATATGGTTTTGGTAAATCTAAAGGAAAAAAATCTAAGGAAAATTGTATAGTATGTATCCAGCATTAGAGAGTCATAGTGTCTCAGTAGTAACAATGGGCAGAGGTTCACCTGTCTGTGAAAAGCTGCATCTAAACATTGTCAAACAATTGCAGAATAATGTTTCTCAATGTAAAATTGCAAAGACTTGCAAAGAAATGTATCATTATCTACAGTATGTAATATCATCAAAAGACTCAGAAAATCTCTGTACGTAAGGGATCTTTGGGCCCTCAGACAGAAGTGCATTTAAAACAGGCATGATTCTGTGATGGACATCACTGCATGGAATACTTCCAAAAATCACTGTCTGTAAACACTGTTCACCATGCCATCCAAAAAGAAGCTGTATCTGAATATGATCCAGCAATGCTGCGGTCTTCTCTGGGCTAAAGTGCTCTGTTGCAAAGTGGAAAACTATTCTGTGGTCATACGAATCGAAATGTGACATTCTTTTTGTCAAATATGGGTGCTGTGTCCTCCAGACTAAACAGAAGAGGAACCTTATAGCTTGCTATCAGCACTCAGTTCAAAAGCCTGTATCTCTGATGTTATGGGGATGCATTAAGGCGTATGGAATTGGCAGCTTACACATCTGGAAAGGCGCCACCAAGATGAAAGATCCAGGTTTTAGAGCAGTAATATGATCCCATCCAGACAATGTCTTTTTCGGAGGAGGCATTGCACTTTTCAGCAGGATAATGCTAAACCACATACTGCATCTATTGCAACAGTATGGCTTTGTAGAAGGGTCCTGGTGCTTAACTGGCCTGCCTGCAGTCCAGACCTTTCACCAATTTGAAAGTATCTAGTGCATCCTGAAACTAGAAATACAACAAAAAAGACCCAGAACTGTTGAGCAGTTAGAATCCTAATATCAGGCAAGAATGGAACAACATTTATCTTGCAAAACTCCAACAACTGGTCTCATCAGTTCTCAGACATTTGCAGAGTGTTCTTAAAAGAAGAGATGCTACACTGTGGTACATGTTGCCCTGTCCCAACTTTTTTGAGACCTGTTGCTGCTATCAATTTCAAAATTACCTTATTTTCTTCTTAAAATGGTACATTTTCTCAGTTTAAACATTTTATATGTTTTCTATTTTCTATTGTGAATAGAATAAAATATGGGTGTTTGAGATTGGAAAATGAGTGCATTCTGTTTTTATGTAGATTTTACACAGCTTCTCAACCTTTTTGGAATTGGGGTTGTACGTACACTTTACCTGAATTCACAGATCACTGGTTACTCCCTGACCTTGTTCACATTACCGCTGTAGAGACATTACATGCTTCCAAAAATTGGGTCCCACTCAGTACCTGGGCCCTCTTTGAGGTTCCAAACCCTTCTGTAAGTTCCTAAACCCCACCTGGGCTGCTAAGATGTGTGTCCTTTAGGAACCTAAAACAGCAGTTACGACTCCCTGAATTGGAGTGTGCACAAGGTAGGTTTTATTTTATAGGAATAAAAAGTGCTATATAAAATTCCAATGAACACCATCATACTTATTTATGTCCAAGTGTTTCCTCCTATATGGATCTGTTTTATTTCTAAACGTTTTAGCTCATTATGATATATGTATTGTGCTTTTTAAAGGAATGTAAAAGCCAAGATCAGGAACTGGCTGTCCACCTCCTGCTTGCTGTATTCCGTGAAATAACCTTGTACTATGGGGTCCGTAACAATGGTCAGCAAGAAAAGGCACACGCTGTAAGTAGTCAAACAATTTGCCTAACTGCAAATGTATGTTTTTATTTTATATTGTTTTATTTTTATTGGGTAACTGTAATACACCAAAAGGATTCAGGACAATGACATGTAAACAAAGGATGCTTAAGTATGCACAAGTGTAACATAGATTCATATAATGAGGTGAGAGAGTGGTAGTTCGGCGCAGATGGTAAATGTGCGTATGGGGGTTGGGTAGATGGAACTGCAGCCCCTACTGTTACCTCCCCAAGAAGTGGGGGTGTAAACAATGTGCAAGAGATAGATGTAGTAGGTGTGGTGCTGTTCAAAAACTTTGGATGTACCTTAGATTGTATGGCAAAATTGAGTACTCTCTAGCATTAGCACTTTAACACATGTGATAGACGGGTAGATTCATATAATCCAAGAGAATACCAAAGACCATTAAATATATAGCATGTCAATATAGATGTTGCTAACTGTTTGGCATAAGCCCATACTTTAAAGCTGAACTCCAGGAAATGTAAAGATGCTTTCTTGAAATCAGGCTACACCCACAATGCAAGGGTACCTGATCCTCCATTCCAGCAGGCTCCTCCTTGCTGGGTCTGGGTCCTGGGTTCCTCCTGGTGCACAACAATGCCTGGCCTCATGTGGCGAGAATACGCAGCCAGTTCCTGGAGGATGAAGGAATTGATACCATTAAATGGCCCCCACGCTCGCCTGACCAAATCCAGTAGTACACCTCTGGGACTTTGTTTCATTCCACCCAACACCGCCAGGTTGCACCTCAGTCTGTTCAGGAGCTTAGTGATGCTCTGGTCCAGATCTGGGAGGAAATACCCCAGGACACCATCCGTCATCTCATTAGGAGCATACCTCGACATTGTCCGGCATGCATACAAGCACGTGGGGGCCATACAAGCTACTGAGTACCATTTTGAGTTGCACCAATGAAATTTCAGCAAAATGGACTAGCCTGCTGCATCATTATTTCACTTTGATTTTCGGGGTGTCTTTGAATTCAGCCCCCAGTGGTTGATAATTTTTATTTCCATCAAGCGATGTGGCATCTTTTCGTTCCCAACACATTACCCAGTCTATATCAGTTTAAATATCCAGCATATTTTACCCGTTGAGATCTGATGTGTTTTCAAAGTGTTCCTTTAATACATTTTTTTGAGCAGTGTAGAACTATATGCCCCTGTAAAAAGATATACATTGGTAAAACACACAGGGAGCTCAGAAAAAGAATAGGAGAACATCTCAGTAGTATAACAAGAAACAGATGAAGAATCCCTGCAGGCAATACATTTCCAACAATGCCAACTCCTCAATACAGGGGATAAAATATGCAGCTTTTACCAGTTTACATTATCAGAGAGGAGGGGGGATAAAGATATTGCTCAAAAAAGAATCAAGCTGGATCTTTCAGCTCAACAGCCTACGCCTCTGGGTTTAAACAATGAGCTGTCTTTGCAATCTTTCTTGTAGGGTGTCCATTAATGGACAAATCAGCCATGGCTCATGTGGACTGTGCTGTACAGACAGGGTAATTACCAAGGGAAGTGTCTTTAAGAGGCGGGATCAGAAATTTACAAGCACTGTATATATGTAGGAGTCACCACCCAATCCCCTCATACACCCAGACGAAGCCCTGGTCAGTGGGAGGGGCAAAATGCATAGGGGAGGGGTACACCCCACCCCCCCCCCTTGTGGTCTGCAGTCTGTTGTATGCCAGTGATGCCAGTACATGCCAATTAACCACTTCACCCCGGAAGGATTTTCCAGGTTAGGACCAGAGCACTTTTTGCGATTCGGCACTGCGTCACTTTAACTGACAATTGCGCAGTCATGCGACATTGTACCCAAACAAAATTTGCTCCCTATTTTTCCCACAAATAGAGCTTTCTTTTGGTGGTATTTGATTACTGATGCGTCATTTCTGATCGCCGCTATAAACAAAGAAAGAGCGATGATTTTGCAAAAAAAAAAATTTCTTACTTTTTGCTAAAATTGAAATCCCCAAAAAAATATAAAAAAAACATTTTTTTTCATCGGTTTTGGCAGATTTATATTCTTCCTCGTATTTTTGGTAAAAAAAAATTGCAATCGGGGTTTATGGATTGGTGTGCTCAAAAGTTGCCGCATTTACGAGGATTTATGAGAATTAATTTCTGGGGTTTCTAATTATTTTTTACTAGTAATGGTGGCGATCTGCGATTTTTAGCGGTACTGCAATATTGGGGCGGACATGTCAGACATTTTTGACACTTTTTTTGGGACCAATGACATTTATACAGCGATCAGAAATTTAAATGTCCACTGATTACTGTATAAAAGTCATTGGCAGTGAAGGGGTTAACCTGCAGGGGGCGATCTAGGGGTTAACTGTGTTCCCTGGGTGTGTTAGAACTGTGGGGGGGGGGGGGCTGGGCTACCATGGGCATGAGAGATCTAACTGATCCCAGTGACAGGGATCAGTAGATCTCCCATGCCCGCACTGACAGAGCGGGGAACCGCCATGTTTACATCGGCGGTTCCCCCGCTCTTTGGCTCTGGCAGCTCATCGCGGCTCGCCGGCAGACATCGGGTCCGCCCGAGCCACGGGCACACTCCTCCGGATTGTGTCGGGCACAAGAGTGCGCCGCCGCTCGCCCCCTAGCTGCACCTGCGCGAATCGCCGCCTTTTTACAGCGATTCGCGGGATGCGTCCACACCGCCACCCTAAATATAGCGCGCACGTTGTGGTAGCGGTTAAAGGAAATCTATGAGGGCGTCTTGATATGCACGGTAAACAAAGGACTCCAAACCTAACCTACAGCATAGCTAAGTGAATGCCTTGGAGGATCCTCAGCTGAAGCCAACAGCCCACAGCATCAAGGAATGGATGTTGCAACTACAGTACCTTGCAAAAGTATTCATACCAATTGAAATTTTCCAAAATGTCTCATATTACAACCAAAAATTTAAATGTATTTTATTGGGATTTTATGTGATAGACCAACACAAAGTGGCACATAATTGTGAAGTGGAAGGAAAATGATAAATGGTTTTCAACATTTTTTACAAATAAATATCTGAAAAGTGCTGCGTGCATTTGTCTTAGCCCCCTTTACTCTGATACCCCTAACTAAAATCTAACAGAACCAATTGCCTTCAGAAGTCCACTAATTAGTAAATAGAGTCCACCTGTGTGTAATTTTATCTCAGTATAAATACAGCTGTCCTTTGAAGCCCTCAGAGCTTTGTTAGATAAACTTAGTGAACAAACAGCATCATGAAGGCCAAGGAACACACCAGACGGGTCAAGGAAAGTTGTGGAGAAGTTTAAAGCAGGGTTAGGTTATAAAAAAATATCCCAAGCTTTGAACATCTCACAGAGCACCGTTCAATTTATCATACAAAAATGGAAAGAGTATGGCACAACTGCAAACCTACCAAGACATGGCCATCCACCTAAACTGACAAGCCAGGCAAGGAGAGCATTAGGCTCCATTTACACGGACGCTGTTTCAACCTCCCCTGAACGTTTTATCTTGACAGCTAGAAACTGGCGTCTCAAATGCCCGTTTTATGCGTTTTGCAACGCTCGCGGCTAGGAGCGTTTTTTATTTTTTCTAAATGGAAACGCCTGTAACTGAAACGGTCCTAGATGCGAGTTACCACGTTTAGTTGCGTTTACCAGCTGTTTGGCATTTCAAATGCCTCTGAACTGGCGTCTGAACCCAATTTTTTGCATTCCAAAAAAAAGCCTCTAAACTCAACTGCCTGGAAATGACCTTAAACAACCCTGTGTACATGTACTGATATGATAACATAGAGGAGAGTTCAGGGGCAGCTGAAAAAAACGCCCAAATGCCTCTAAGGCTCCATGCACACTGGAAGCTATCTGGGCTCTCTCGGCGTTGGGCAGGAGACGCTGCTTAGAAAACATTCTTTTGCAATGTTTTGTAAGCAGCGTTTACTGGTGTTTATCGGCGTTTTTGGGCGTTTTTTTTTTTTCTTCATTGGCTTCCATTGACTGCAAAAAACACCTCACGCCGATAAACAGCCCTTATCCAGTGTTTATGAGCGTTTAGCTGCGTTTATCGTTTTTTGTGGTCAAAAGAACGACTTTTGAATGCCAATTCAGTGCGTTCAGACAACAGCCCAAAAACGCCACTGCTGATAAACGACAATTAACGTCCATGTGTGCATGGACACATAGGATAACATAAAGTGGCGTTTTTGGGCTGTTAAAAAAACGCCCAAACGACCAAAAACAGTCGTTTATCAGATACAGTGTGCATGGAGCCTTAACGTCCGTTTACCAGCAGCAGTGTAAATGAGGCCTTAATCAGAAAAGTAGCCAAAAGGCCCATGGAAAATCTGAAGGAGCTGCAGATATCCACAGCTCAGGTGGGAGATTCTGTCCACAGGACAACTATTATTTGTGCACTCCACAAATCTGGCCTTTATGGAAAATTGGCAAGAAGAAAGCCTTTGTTGAAAGAAAGCCATAAGAAGTCCTGATTGCAGTTTGTGAGAAGCCATGTTGGGGACACAGCAAACGTGGAAAAAGGTGCTCTGGTCAGATGAGAACAAAATTAACTTTTAGGCCTAAAAGCAAAACGCTATGTGTGGGGGAAAACTAACACTGCACACCACACTGAACACATCCGCACTGTGAAACATGATGGTGGCAGCATCATGTTGTGGGAATGCTTTTCTTCAGCAGGGACAGGAAAGCTGGTCAGAGTTGATGGGAAGACGGATGGAGCCAAATACAGGGCAATCTTAGAAGAAAAACTGTTAGAGTCTACAAAAGACTTGAGACTGTGATGGAGTTTCACTTTTCAGCAGGACAATGACCTTAAACATACAGCCAGAGCTACAATGGAATGGGTTAGATCAAAGCATATTCATGTTCTTGCCCAGTCAAAGTCCAGACCTAAATCCAATTGAGGATCTGTGGCAAGACTTGCAAATTGCTGTTCAATAACACTCTCCTTCCAATCTGACAGAGCTTGAGCTACTTTGCAAAGAAGAATGGGCAAACATTTCACTGTCTAGATGTGCAAAGCTGATAGAGAAATCCCCAAAAAGACTTGCAGCTGTAATTGCAGTGAAAGATGCTTCTACAAAGTATTGAGCTCAGAATAGCTAAATACAAATGCACACCATGATTTTCACATATTTATTTGTAAAAAATGTTGAAAACCATTTATCATTTTCCTTCCACTTCACAATTATGTGCCACTTTTGTTGGTCTATCACATAAAATCCCAATAAAATACATTTACATTTTTAGTTGAAACATGCCAAAATGTAGAAAATTGCAAGGGGTATAAATACATTTTCAAGACACTATTACTGGACTTATTTACCTGAAGCCATCTAGATCGATGGGAATAGTGAGTGGATCGTTTTTGATGTATTTCACTACCATTCCTTTAAAGAGGAAGTAAACCCAGTTTGGGTTTACTTCCTCAATATACCCCTGTAATGTACAAGCATAATGGGCTACTATGCATGGCATAGTAGCCCATTATGTGCCACTTACCTGCAAACGAAGCTTGCAATGTCCAGCACTGTCCCCTATGCTGGCCGCATCCATCTTCAGCCCCTCTTCCTTCTGGGGCCGTGACTCCGGCGCTGTGACTGGCCGGAGTCCCATGACGTCACTCCCACGCGGGAGCTACCAGTCATGGCACAATCGCTGTAGAGTAACAGCACGGAGGCCGTTTCTTCACTGCGCATGTGCCGACATGACGTCAGCACAGCACATACACTGCATATCTCCTGAACCGTACAGGTTTAGGAGATATGCAAGGCACCTACAGGTAAGCCTTATTATAGGCTTACCTGTAGGTTAAAGTGGTTGCCACTTTAATTGAGTGAACATTACTTGGTGGCCAATGCAGTGTATGTGGAGAACTATATTTTATGAGCACGGAGTAGAGATTATCATTCCTGCATACTGTTGTCCTCCCCTAAAAGGGGAGAGAGAGGAGACGGACATTACACTTATCAGATGCATCACACGGCGATAGACTGTGGCTTCCACTCTCCTCATGATTATATCTCAGGACTTGTTCAGCTTAGCTGCTTAGCTTATTCCAGCAAGGATATTTTATGAGCTATTTGCTATACAGTGACAGATATCCCCTAGGTGGACATACACAGAGACAGACAGCTGATTGCAGATCTCAGTCGGTCTCCAATACCATGTTGAGGTCAATAAGCTGCTAAGTGCTTCATTAACACAAGCTATAATTGCATGGCGGCTGGACCCAACAGGTTTTTCTGGAGCTGCAATAGGAGACCACAGTCCAATAGGCAGTATGGTATGTCGGGTCTCTTTAATAAAGGAACACAAATAACAGCGCCAACACCTAATGTGATCTAAAACCTGATATTAAACATAAATAAACATTCACAAAAGAATATTTTTGAAAACCATAGGTAAAATTGTGCAACAAAATATCTTATTAAATCCTTAAAATTCCCATGATATTCCACAAAGTGACTTTGTGCTTGATATTGAAAGTGAAAGTGATGATGTCACTTCTGCCCACGGCGTTTTCTGTTGCTGTGTACACTACATGCTTTAGTAACTTTTCACTTTGCACAATAAACATTTGTTTTTAAATGATACACTATGAGCATGTTTATGCTTTATTGAACTGATCGGAGAGTGAGTATCCCATTGTCGTTTGGTGATTCCTGCCGTCTCCAAATCGGTGGATCTGTGTCTGGTTCCTGGTACCGCCATCGCTAGAAATTGCCTGTCTGATCCCCAGACTGAAAAGCTGGGGGTCCATTTCTTCTGATGAGTGGGGTAGCAAGAGGGGTGTGGCACTTTGCACCTTTTTTTCGTTTGGAACACCTTTGGTGTACTTTTTCACTTTCAATATCAAGCACGGAGTCACTTTATGAAATATGGGACTTTTAAGGATTTGATAAGATATTTTGTTGTACAATTTTACCTGTGGTTTTCAAGAAAATTCTTTCGAATGTTTATTTATGTTTAATATCAGCTATTAGATCACATTAGGTGTTGGCGCTGTTATTTGTGTTCCTTTATATCAGGTGGATAATTAGTATCCAATGCACAGCAGCCTTTACCACCACTTACATTTTAACACATATTTTTATCCATAGCGTGGATTTTTTGTGGGGTCTCTTGAATTTAAGAAGCATTTGGGGATCTACATTATTTGATCACTGTACTACATCAACTGCTCCATGCTCATTTGGAGATACCAGTTATGGTACCCACCACATACATTTAATTTTATACTGCATTATATCATTCAGATTAATGCCACAGTTTGCTTTAGTAGTCCAACAGACGATACCTATACCTGTGCATGTACATTGGGTCAGAGGGCCGGACACAGCAGATGCAGCAGGTGCTTAGATCGGGTGATTCAGCAGTTATACCATACACCAGGATTCTGTCAGTCAAGGCAGGTGGAGCATAGGCTAATTTCACACAGAGTTCCTATATAGACAGGGCCTTGTCATCTTTTAAGGGGGGAGCTAGGGTTTAGCTGGGGTAGAGGGGTGAGAGAGGGTACCGTTAGGAGAGGGGTGACCCAGGGCATTTGGAGTGGGGGGGGGTTGTGGGTGTGCTGTGGGGAGGAGGGGGTTGGGGGTGACCTTTGTGATCTTGGGGACACACCCCGAGTGGGTGGGGGGTTTCCCTGTGCTACATTGATACAATATCGACATATTATGTCCAATAACTGTATATATTTTTTGAATTGGTAGCCTTTGTAGGTGCATTTTTCCTTGTGTGCTCTTTTCGTATGGTATAATATTGGAAGCACCTCCACTCAGTATTAGGGAACTGGCACCATTTCAAACAACCAGTCCCAGGATTCATACAATTTTTTTTTTTTTTTTAACAGTGGGTTTACCTCTCAGCCACTGCTTCCTTTAGAAAGACTGACTCTTTTCTTCATTCCTGATTATCCCCTTAAAGGGGAACCATCTTCTATCTCCACCATCTCTTAGGGGTTTAGACAGCTCATTACACAAGTTTATGGTCTTAAAGAACAACTCCAGCTTTTCCTCCCTAAAACAGATGCATTGTGCGTGTAAATGAGAATCACAACCCCAGTGTCAGTTTCTCTATATCTTACCTCATTTATCTGTATACAACAGGTTTCTGTGTCTGTGATGTCACCCCTCCTCCTGGCTGAGCTTCTGAGTACTCTGACTTCATATTTCCTTCCTTTACCAGTTCTGATACTACATGTCCCATGATCCTTTGGACCTCTTTGGTTTCAGGGCGGGCTATGGCAGTCGCTTGTACCAGTTCTGGGAGTCGATGTGATTGGGTCCTAGGGTTACTGTGGGTCAGGGGTGTCAAACTGGATCTCACCACGGGTCGCACCAGCTTTATGGTTGCCCTCAACGAAACAGGTGTATATGTAAGACTAGATGCCCAGAGTACCCCACCCCCCTTAATTCACAGTGTACCCCCTGTGCCAGGTAGGAGCTGGGAAGCAGAAGGTGTAGAGTCTGGAGGAGGACCAGAGGAGGGCTGAAGTCAGCTGCAGGATCTGGCAGAGGAGTTTTGTTCCCCTCTCTACTGCCAACTGCTGAGACAATGTGGGGTGGAGATGAGGGGATTGCTACAGCTGCAAGAGACATGCAAGGGCCACATGAAAGGGCTTGGCAGGGTGTTTCTGGGCCTTCATGTGGGTGGTGAAAGTAGAGGAATGGAATTGTGTTCTCATCGCCCACACTCCATTCCGCTCTGCAGTGAACAGAGTGCTGCAGCAGGAAGTGTAGCCTTACAAACCATCTCTTGGACAATAAATGTGCTATTCTAGCTATAAAGGGCACACAAATATAAGACTGGTCACACGATCATGGTTTTTTTCTGCTCTGATCTCATTCTTTTTAACAGAGAAACAGCAAATTGCCTTTCTTGAAGGCATGATTTGTAATGTGTATATACTGTTTACACACACAACACACACACACACACAAAACTTGATTTAGTCACACACGCATCTTTGGTTGTTGTAAAGTGTATGTGTAGTCACCAAACACACTAAAATGATTGTGAGCAGAAACGCACACTCCTTCTACACAAAGTGTGAATGGGGCCTAAGATGCAAATTATCACTACCATACATTGCAGTCTTAGGAGGTGATACAACTCCTTCTCACCATCTGTCAAATGCCCTCTGAAGAGTGATCAGAGTGCATTGCAGATCACTCTTCAGTCTGCAAAGCAGGTGTAAATGTGTCATTCCTGTCTTGCAGCATGCCAAAGAATGATGGCTTACTGCAAGACTACAGGGGAAGGGCTATGGGAGGTTATTATGAAGGTGTTTCCTTCATATGTTAATGAATCAGTTCACAGAGGGCAAGGCTCTGGGAGGGCGGGATCTGAAGGGTGGGGCTCTCCGTGTTCACTCTGGTCAGCATATTTAACTGGGCAGGACTGAATTCTAATTGTGATCCATTCAATCCTGCCCAGCAGCAGCACATCCAGCTTTCAGAGCAGGCTGTGTATGAAGGCTAATCCTATGTGATTTTGAATAATGCTGTGATCTGTGAGGTGGGACTTGGGTGGGTTGGACTCTTCCTGTAGGTGTGAATGGGTAGGACTAAATGCTAATTAGAATGTATTCCCACCCACTCTCAGAGCTGTGAAGGAAGTTACATCATTTGCACAGTCTTAGACTACAGAGGGGTGTGTTTTAGGCTAGAGATGCAGCAGGAAGTGAATACAAAGCCACAACTAAACCCAGAATATCAGGGGATCTGCAGACAATAGAGAAACATGGTACAGAGGTATTATCTATGCTTGGACTGATCATTCCATTCAGTTCTAGTGAAAAGTAAGTTGGAGTTCAGCTTTAAGGACAAGGTACCCCCCCCCATACTGTCAAAGTGCACTCTACTAGATCCGTGAGTTGTTTTGGTGCTTTTCAGCTTCAGGGAGCTGTTTCTCAGATTTGCAGAGCTGCCCATCTGGTCTTTAGTTCACACATCCTTAGTTTTTCTGTTTTATTATGTGGGCTTTTGTTATTGTTGCCCACATCACTGCTTTTGGACGTCCCATTTGTCCATAAATTCCTGTGTCCCACAACCGCTTTCCATCCATAGGATGTACCCATACATCCTTGGGAACAAGCAATTTGTTTTCAGGCAGCGAAAAAGTGATTCAAATGGATCTACAGCCACCTGATCACTTCTGTAGGGCATGGAAGGGGCTTCCACCCCTCCCATTCCTAGACTCTCCGATGTGATCCTGGGGTCTGGTAAACACAGAGGGGAGGAAGGTACACCCCCTGTGATGAATGAAACTGGATGTGACAAGGATTTAATCAATTCCAGTTTTCAAGCTGTTTCTGGTTTGTAAAGCATCTGACCAAACCAATCTTGGTTTGATCAAATGCTTTTGAGGTCAGAGCAGAGATCTGGAGTATAATAGACCCCAGATCTCTCAGTAAAGAGGACCTTTCACTGCCCATGCTATCACAAGGCATGCTGTTAATCTCTTGTGATAACAGTAAGGTTGATCCAAAAAAATGTAAAGATATGTATAAAAATTTTTTAAATAAGATAATACAATCAACAAATGCAAAACTCCCCGTCCTCACGTGCAAATGTGAACACAAATGTTGGTCCCTCCCCTACTTTAGGTACTCCCCTGCCTTATTTGTCCACAGTAGGGAGGAGAAAAAGTCATTTAGCAAATGGCCTTTAGGAACCCAGCACTCACACATGAACACCAAACACCAGCGTTGTCACATGGGTGAAAGGAAAGTAAATCACGCTGCTTCCCTCCCATACCCAGAATTACAAGGTATATCACTAACATTGCTCAGGAGGAGCTAAGGGAAGAGAAGTATAAACAGATGGTGGGGCTGACACTAAATCGGAACTTCAGGTTTGCCCTGCTTTAAATATTTTTCTGTTCCAGCTGCTGCAATATACAGTGAACGCCTGCAGCATATTTTACCTTAAATTTTCACAACCAATTATTAGTTTGCTGTCAAGTAAATAATTCCACCTTTTTATGTGTCTGACACAGGAACAGGAGTCTGTGATAGATTTTATAAAAAAGGCCCACATTTTCAAGGACAGATCTCTAAACCAGTTTTTGGAAACACTGCTAAGCAACAACCGACCATTCCTTCGAGCTGTACCTGGCATGAGAGGGTCAGACACCACTATCTTTGGATTAGCTGTGCACTTGGCCTCCATTCTTCTATCTGGAAATAACCACCTTTTGTTACCCTTGAAAAATCTCTCATTCTCTTCTGCTAAGATGCAAGTAAGTTAAGTTGTTTTGTAATGTTATTTCTGATTGACATTTATGAACATACAACCCAAATTCAAAGAAAGTTGAAGCTATGTGTAAAATCTACATAAAAAGAATGCAATAGAAAATAGAAAACAAATCAAATGTTTAAATAAAATAATGGACCGTTTTAAGAAAAAAATAAGGTTATTTTGAAAATGATGGCAGCAACGTGTCTGAAAATAGTCAAGACAGGGCCAGTGCAGTAGCATCTCCTCTTATTTTAGCAACACTATATAAATGTCTGGGAACTGAGGAGACTAGTTGCTGGAGTTTTGGGAGAGGAATGTTGTCCCATTCTTGCCTGATATATGATTTATAACTGCTCAACAGTTTTGGGTTGTCTTTGTTGTATTTTTTGTTTGCAGATATGCCAAATATGTTTAAATTGGTGAAAGGTTTGGACTTCAGGCAGGCCAGCTAAGCACCTGGACTCTTCTACTCTAAAGCTACGCTGTTGTCATCAATGCAGCATGTGTTTTAGCATTGTCCTGCTGAAATACGCAAGGCCTTCCCTGAAAAAGCGGTTGTCTGGATGAGAGCAAATGCTGCTCCAAAACCTGGATATATATTTCAGAATTGATGGTGCCTTTCCAGATGTTAAAGCTACCCATTCCATACACACTAATGCACCCCCATAGCTTCAGAGATGAATGCTGTTGAACTGAGTGGTAGTTACCAGCCTGAAGGTCCTTCTCCTCTTTAGTCCAGAGGACGCGACACCCTTGGTTGCCAAAGCGAATGTCAAAATTGTTATTAGTCTGACCACAGAATAGTTTTTCACTTTGCAACAGACTATTTTAAATGAGCTTTTGGTAAGAAAAGACGGAGGTGTTTCTAGATCATGCTTAGATATGGCTTCTTCTTTACATCGTAGAGCTTTGACTTGCATTTTTGGATGGCACAGAGAACTGTGTTCACAGACAGTGATTATTAGAAGTATTCCTGATCCCATGCAGTGATGTCCATCCCAGAATCATGCCTGTTTTTAATGAAGTGCCGTCTGAGGCCCGAAGATCACAGGCATCCAATATTGTGTTTTGGCCTTGTCCCTTGTGCACAGAGATTTCTCCAGATTCTCAGAATCTTTTGATGATATTATGTACTGTAGATTATGATGTATTTAAAGTTTATTATTCAGTAATTGTTCAACAATTTTTACATGCAGATTTTCACAGATTGGTGAACCCCTCTGCCCATCTTTATTTCCGAGAGACACTGACTCTCTAAGATGCTCTTTTTATACCAAGACATGTTACTGACCTGTTGCTAATTAACCAAATTAGTTGCAAAATGTTCTTCCATCTTTCTTTGTTACCAACATTTACTTTGCCAGCTTTTTGTTGCCCTGTCCCAACTTTTTTGAGGTGTGTGGCTGCCATCAATTTCAAAATGTCCTTATTTTTTTCTTAAAATGGTACATTTTCTTTGTTTAAATGATAAGTTCACCATTAAAAAGAAAATAATAAATGCACATATGTTTGCAGAAAATGAATGACTTGGCCAGTCCCACACAGACGCACTGTTTTTGAATTGTGACACTGGGTGTGGGGAGAGGATTCCCCACCCACGTCACACTGAGGCAGGGAGCAGGGGGAGAGGCTGCAGGAGCTGCAACATGAACATAAAATGGGTGGAACATGTAACATGTTCCAAAAGGTGAACTTATCCTTTAAACACTTGATATGTTTTCTATTTGCTATTATTAATAAAACAGGACTTTTCATCAGAAAAACAAAGTATATGAATGTTTTAAAGGTTTCACATTCATCTAGTAGTTGGAGCTCTTGTCTTATGTAGAAGTTTATATAGTTTATATATGTATAAGTTTATATTTTTCTATATGTTTAATATATAGTATCTCACAAAAGTGAGTACACCCTCACATTTTTTGTAAATATTTTGTAAAAATTATCTTTTCATGTGACAATACTGGAGCAATGACACTTTGCTGCAATGTAAAGTAGTGAGTGTACAGCTTGTATAACAGTGTAAATTTGCTGTCCCATCAAAATAACTCAACACACAGCCATTAATGTCTAAACCGCTGGCAACAAAAGTGAGTACACCCCTAAGTGAAAATGTCCAAATTGGGTCCAATTAGCCATTTTCCCTCTCCAGTGTCGTGACTCATTAGTGTTACAAGGTCTCGGGTGTGAATGGGGAGCAGTGTGTTAAATTTGGTGTTATCGCTCACTTTCTCATACTGGTCACTGGAAGTTCAACATGACACCTCATGGCAAAGAACTCTTTGAGGATCTGAAACAAAGATTTTTTGTTCTACATAAAGATGGCCAAGGCTATGAGAAGATTGCCAAGAAACTGAAACTGAGCTGCAGCATGATGGCCTAGACCATACATCGGTTTAACAGGACAGGTTCCACTCAGAACAGGCCTCGCCATGGTCGACCAAAGAGGCTTAGTGCACGTGCTCAGTTTCATATCCTGAGGTTGTCTTTGGGAAATAGACGTATGAGTGCTGCCAGCATTGCTGCAGAGGTTGAAGGGGTGGGGGGGGGGGTCAGCCTGTCAGTGCTCAGACCATATACTGCACACTGCATCAAATTGGTCTGCATGGCTGTCATCCCAGAAGGAAGCCTCTTCTAAAGATGATGCACAAGAAAGCCCGCAAACAGTTTGCTGAAGACAAGCAGACTAAGTACATGGATTACTGGAACCATGTCCAGTGATCTGATGAGACCAAGATAAACCTATTTGGTTCAGATGGTGTTAAGCGTGTGTGGCGGCAACCAGGTAAGGAGTACACAGACAAGTGTGTCTTGCCTACAGACAAGCATGGTGGTGGGAGTGTCATGGTCTGGGGCTGCATGAGTGCTGCCGGCACTGGGGAGCTACAGTTCATTGAGGGAACCATGAATGCCAACATGTACTGTGACATACTGAAGCAGAGCTTGATCCCCTCCCTTCAGAGACTGGGTCACAGGGCAGTATTCCAACATAATAACCCCAAACACACCTCCAGGACAACCACTGCCTTGCTAAAGAAGCTGATGGTAAAGATGATGGACTGGCCAAGCATGTCTCCAGACCTAAACCCTAATAAGTATCTGTGGTAAATTTAAACCACTGCACATATCCTATAGTTCTGCCAACATCCCTGTATCAAGTATTGTGGAAAGTACTCCCCCAGTACGGTGATGGGACTTAAGTTTTAACACTAAGACAGATTTATAAAAAGGTATGTTTATTTATACAAACGTATAAAAAAATGTATGGTCACATAAGTACATGCATTGATTCTTAAAAAATGTATGGTCACATAAGTACATACATTGATTCTTATCCAACTATCACCTGATAGTGGAGGTGAAACAAGAGACAGACCTGGAGTGGTGTTTGCACTGATTCCAAGAAATCAGCATGTCTTTGTCGTGCCATGGTTGAGATTCAAACTGACGACCTTAATGCTGTCACGCGGAAGTGCTGACCCATTTGCCATATATACAGTTGTGCTCATAAGTTTACATACCCTGCTTTGTGCACTGGTATGCAGTCATGTTGAAACATCTCCAAACTGTTCCCACAAAGTTGGGAGCAAGATTTGTCCAAAATGTCTTGGTATGTTGACGCCTTTAGAGTTCCCTTCACTGGAACTAAGGGGCCAAGCCCAACCCCTGAAAAACAACCCCACACCATAATCCCCCCTCCACCAACTGATTTGGACCAGTGCACAAAGCAAGGTCCATAAAGACATGGGTGAGCGAGTTTGGGGTGGAGGAACTTGACTGGTCTGCACAGAGCTCTGACCTCAACCAAATAGAACCCCTTTTAGATGAATTCGAGAGGAGACTGCAAGCCAGGCCTTCTCGTCCAACATCAGTGCCTGACCTCACAAATGCATTTCTGGAAGAATGGTCAAACATTCCCATAGACATGCTCCTAAACCTTGTGGAAAGCCTTCCCAGAAGAGTTGAAGCTGTTATAGTTGCAAAGGGTGGGCCAACTCAATATTGAACTCTACGGACTAGTACTGGTATATTAAGGTTTATGTGCATGTAAAGGCAGGCATCCCAATTCTTTTGGTAATATAGTGTATATAGTGATCCTGCATTATCTGCAACAACACTCATTCACATGCTAGTCTTTGCAGAAGCAACATTGTCACTTTGGGACGCTCACTTCTGCAACAATACACGTGACAGTGCACCAGTGCTTTCAGCTTTATTGCTGCAATTTGACTGTCTACATAGCAACTGACGTGTAGCTAATGAATAGGAGACTCGCGTCTTTACTCCCAGACTTGCATCCGTGGCTCTGCTGTTGATGCACAAACTGGAAGCCAGCAAGGCTTGATTATGTAAACTCACCTGAATGTAAAATGATAAAAAGCTTAAAAAAAACTATTCCTTTGCATTTAACTTGTTATTTTAAAACATGTATTTTTATAGGAGGGTTTAATTATACTTTAAGTTTCAGTAGGCATCTAAATATATTTATTTTTATCCTGTTTTAAGAACTCTTTTTTGCCAACCATGCCAGAGGACATGTTCACCAATGCTAGATCTGCAATGAGAGAACAAGTGCACTGGTATAGTAAGTATACTCTCTTACTCATCATTTTGAAACCTGTATATGTCCCTTTAGAGTGGAATTGATCTGGGCCATACATAATTCCTAGGTTGCCTCAACCCAGAAAGTATCAGAACAAGGGTGCCTAAAGAAACACTGTCCACGGACTATTATTTTAAACAACTAGATTTTAGGTGCATTTAACATATTTAGGCATGTTATATACTTGTAAAACCCTTGTCTAGATATCTGAAAATACTGCACTGCTGCAGGGCACCACCATTTTGGATGTCATGTCAGCAGCGCCAGGAGACTCTGAGCTGTCACTTAAGTAAATCTATAGTATTCCTCCTCACTCCTCCCTGACTGCAACATAAAAGCTTATGTAGTGAGGGGAGGGGCAAAGGAGCTAGGCTAGCACAGACTTCTGTTTGGCCCAGCTCCTTTGCCCCCCTCTTTCATACAGATAATATGAAAATATATGAAAACCATTTTGCTAGACTTTTTGGGTACACGTACACTTTAGTCACATTTATATACACTTTGTAGTGATGACCCTGCTGAAGGGGCAGCTGGAAATATACTGGGTCTCCCTTACCTGTTCATAGGCTGCCCGTCCTGCTTGGAATTCCAATAGTACACCAATGAATACAGCCCTCAACAAATGTTTTAAGAACAAAAGTGCAGGGAGGAGGGTTTAAGGGTGCAGAATAACCAAGGAACAAACTTAAAGTCTAGTTTGCTAAATATCTTCTTCCAGCAATATTAGTTCCTTTAGTAGCAGTCTCAAAAATAATGCTGAAGAAGAGGGGCAGCCAGTAAATCAATGACCCTATGAGAGCAGTCAGTTCTTGAGCAGACATTTCTGGCATCTCACTCTTCCACAGGCAAGTTTACTTCAGGCCTTCTGAGGCCCAGCAATAGTAGTTTTTCCTGAATACACACATGCTTCCTCCCAAGGGAAAGTGCCAGGGGAAAGTTCTGATCAGATCCCCCAAGCTTGCTACAGCAAAGGGCACTAAATATAAAATAAATATAATTTTAATAATGTAAAAGTATACATTTTTTCCCTTTAAAAACAGAGAGCATGCTTGATTGTTCGAGAGCTGAATACTTTGTGCATCCTCCAAAATTTCCTCTCAAAATGTGTTCATGTATTGATCCATAATTCATACATAGATTTTATGACATCTGTTTGCTGTCATCCACCATGTATATGAATCCTTCTCAACATATTTTGTGGACCAAATTCAATTCTTCAGGTGAAAATAAAGCTGTGTACACACACAGATTTGAATGAAAGAAAAGCAAATGATGTTCATGCAGGCATCTCTCCTGCTGAGACATTGAATTCTTACAGGGGGACTCCACTCCCCCCCCCCCCCCCACCACCACCACATACCAAAATACACTAATCAGCGCTGCTGCAAGCGCTGATCAAATGCCAATTGTGGCATGTCAGGGGATCACCAGTACTTAAAGCGGAAGTTCCACTTTTGTGTGGCTCTCCTCTTTAAGAGGAATAGTGTATCTGGAATTATTCATACAGCATATTATAATTATTTGTGAAGACCAAATTCACTTCTTCAGGTGAAAATAAGAGCAATGTTATGCCTAAAATGTATTTTTACTATAATCGGTTTTCAAGATTGTCCTCAAACATTGCAGTAATGTTTATTGAGTTTTGGATCAATGCATGAACAAACTATGAGAGACAACCCAGGAAAATGTATAAATTATTCTGCTCTCGAACAATCAGCCAAATTCTGCTCTGTTTTTAAAGGAAAATGTTGTATACATTTATAGATTAAAACATAATTGTATTACTATACTGTATATGTGATTAAAGTATAGATCACCAGAAACTCGCTGATAAAGGTCTTCCCTATGCTCTGTGGTCCTATCAACAATACAGTTTGGCCTCCAGTCTGAGTCTTAATGTGCAGGAAGCTGCAAAAGGTGGAAATTATTTGCCAGAACATGTATGGCAATCCTAGGGGATATGGGGCAAAGTAGGATCAGGCCTAATATCCTCTCTATGGCATTGAAGGGGGGAATTCCCCCTTAACATTATAAGCCCCTTCCTCATCAGGGTAAGGAAGCATAGTAGTACAGAGTTAGCTGTCATACATGGCAGAGGTGGGATAGTGAGGGTGAAAGACATGCCCTTCACAAAAAAGGAAGCATGTCAGTAGAGGGGTAGCCAGCATGCATGGTGGAGATGGCGTAGTCTGGCTGAAAGCCATTCCAGTCCAGAGGCAGCCAACACATATGGCATGTGGTATAGTAAATGTAAAAGACATTCCCTTCACAAAAAAGAGAGCATGTCACTACAGGGTCAGCCAGGATGCATGGTGGAGGTGGCATAGTAAATGGGAAAGGCATGTCAATCACTTAAGAAGAAACATGTACATTTGACATGGGTGAGTCATACCAGTAATACAGAAGCAGGCATGCTAATATAGAAACAGCTAGCAGAAGTGGCACATTGAGGGTGAGATTGATGCCTATCACACAGATCGAAGCATACCAGTTTAGGGACAGCCAACTTGTATTATATTGATGGCATATTTAGGGTCAGAGCCATGGCAGTTACACAAAATTAAAGCATGCAGGTACAGTGGCAGCACAGGTATAGCAAAGGTGGTACAATTAGGATGAGACCCATGCCAGTCACACAAAAGGAAGCATAACAGTACAGTGTCAGCCAGCTGGAATGCAAGACACAGCACCAAAGACACCATGCCCTCACCTGACGAAGGTGGTTTTCCCAGTACTCTACTAGCCCATGGGCAGCCCACCTCCAGGACCCCCCCTGGAGATCTTCTGACTTCCAGTAATCAGTCACCTGATGCTAGGGGGACGTGTGTACTTGTGCAGAGTGCATGGTGCTCAGGAATGGTCTGTCACAGAGATGAATAGGCAGCACACCCTGTTACAGGCCACCACAGTGTCCACTGGCTGAGGGATCAGCGGGTGGCGGTGCAAATGTAGAAATATGGAGCAAACTGCACCCCATATTGAATCAATATAGGACATTGCATGCCTGATATTCAAAACAATCATCTAGTATATGAAACAGGTGGCAACCCCAGTGGAAGTGGACATGAAGCCAGATAGAAGTACAATTCAGTAAACATGTTTCAATGTAATTTTAAGTACTACATTTTAAAAACAAACTTGTTTTTATACATCTGCCTGCAGATCTACCTTAAGTGTATAAACATGTTACTTTCTCTTCTTACAGTGTGTCCCAATGGCCACTACTGTGCTATCGGAGAGGTAAGCTAGGCTTGACATAACTTTGTACATATTACATTTTTGAGAAATGTTAGTTTGTCTGGTGTATTCTTACAAATAAGAATATGAATACAAGTGAGAATGAACCTTGGAAAAATGTACAGTGTGTAGATATTAAGTAATTCCTCCCTCAGGACACACTGTCACCATGTACAGCCACCCATTGAGGTGAATGGGAAGAGGTAGCTGTACGCAGTTGTGGGGATTGTGTAAAGCACATTAATGTGCGCCATTGCATACTCCAAGTGCAGATCTCTTTATCTCGTTTTGAGTTGGGTTATTCCAGCTGGGGTTGACTTTGGACTGGCAACAACTCCTGGCTCTCTTATTGTGGCACATTATAGCTGTTTTCTCCACACTTCCTGGGTTCGCAGTGGCCTACACATGCTCTACCCTGAGACATTCTCCTCCTTCTCCACAGCAGCAGAGCTCATGAGTACCCCTCTAGGGGCAATATTTCACAAGCATGGCAGATCTCAAGTGCAAAGGAAAAGGGTCATGTAGACTTGCTAGGTCAGGCACAGCTCTTGGGTCTGACAGGGGTGGTAGTTTATCTTCTTAGGGCCTCAGTACCCTTTACTCTGATGGTTTTCACCAATCTGATTTAAAGCTGCCTTCTGCTGGCCATTATGATGGCACATCTGCCAAGCTAGCAGCTGCCTTCTAATTCCATTGAGAGGGATTGTATGCCACATTGTCTGGTACTATGAGCAGAATTTTTAGCTTTCTCAAGGCTATAGATAGTAGGGTTCACACTCATGCCTTTGAATTTGCCCTTGAGCCAGACACATTACTTTGGAGAGGAGGTGGTAGTTGAAGATCTCCACTTTGTTCTGAGGAATCAAATCACGATGACAAGCTTGTAACATTGATTTTGCCCAAACTGAAGGATACCATTTCTACCCCTATTAGCGCTGTACGCTCTTGTTTAGCGTTTGACATGCTGGAATCTGCCCTTACTCAAGGTGGCCACAGCTTAAATTGCTTAGGAGGCAGTTTTTCACAAAACAAAATAAAGCATGGAGAACATGGATGGATGTATTTTATGACCTTGCGTATTGTATTTTGTGCACAAATATTTTCATAATTTACAATGCCTTATCCAGGCACCTTGTCCTCTTGTTTTATTTGAATTATTGTAACTCTTTATATTATTTTAAAACAATATCAACTATTGGAAACAAAAATGAATTAAATAGGGTTTTCAGTTTGTGATGCTCAGATACAATTAAATTCCTGCTTCAATAAGACCTCCACAGCCCCCATGTAGGATAATGTGTGTTTAAAGATGCAGTAGACAAGAAGTTAGAAGCTCTTTTTAAAGCTCTATTTTCTGTGGCAGGCCTCACCATGCATCCTGCAGTTGCTTCTATGTTTGCCTGACCATTGCTGTCTGGACTACACACATGGCCAGAGATCCTACTTTCATGTTAATAGATGCCTCAGGCCATAGTCCGTTACAACTCCAGGCTCAGTCTACTCTCCATCCACATGGGCATGATCCTTTGCCTTCAAATGGTAACTACTTTTTAGTTGGAAGCTGAGCTGACCAGCATTCAAGCCAAATGCATGTTAGGTCCCTCCTTGGAAAATTACATCAAGTAGATTATAGGGGGTAAGAATAATCTTCTCCCCGGAAAAACAAATCTTGCTCTACCAGTAGGACTTCTAATCCTAAGGCTAGGAAAGGTTTCTTTCGTCCATCTCAGGCTTCCAATTTCACATCTAAGGCAGGAACATATTTTCTTAAGAAGCCATGGTCCTCCAAACCAGCCAAGCCTGGTTCCAAGGCTTCTTCCCAGTGATACGCCCTTGCTGCTATCTTGCAACTCTTAGCTCAAAGGGTCATTACAGTTGTACCAAGAGAACAACACTTTCAAGGTTTCTCCCATTCTAGATCTGAGGGCTCTTAACTTGTTACTACAGGCTCCCATGTTCTGCAGGGAAACAGCCTGGTTGATCACTACTTTCCTCCTTCTGGGGGATTTTCTGGCCTCATTACACATCCTGGATGCTTAATTGCACTGCCCCACCTTTCCACTTCATCAACAATCTCTGTGTTTTGTAGTAAGCAATCAGTATTATCACTGTTGCCCTTCCCTTTGACCTGCCCACAGCCCCCAGGTTTTCACCAAGGTGTTTGTCGCGGTTTTAACTCTGCTCGATGATCAGAATAATCATGTTGTTTGGTACCTGGATGATCTCCTGTTAAAGGACCAGTCCTCCCTTTCCCTGATAGCCAACATCCAACAGACAGCACAGCCTCTACAGAGCATCACTTGGCTCCTCAGCCTGAGAAAGTCTTTGTTGGAACCATCTCACAGATTGTAGTACCTGAGCCTGACGCAAGACATGACCCTGTCCAGGATGTTTCACTTCTGTCCCCCCACACTTGTACAGGGTGCTGCACACATCTCTCCCTTAAATGCTCTCGTTGGGACCTTAGGATAGGTTCTCTCAGCTTTTCTCTCACCTCACTTACAAGGTGGCTGTTCTTATTGTTCTCACCTCCTCGCAGAGGATCTCTGGGTTACTGGCCTTATCAGGTAAGGAGGCTTGCCTAGTGTTGCACAAGGAGAATGTTGTCATGAGGCCTAAAGCTTTCTTTCTCCTGAAGGTGGTCTCCTCTTTTCACCTCAATCAGGACATTGTTCTTTGTTTTTTTTATGTCCTGTTTGTAAGCATCTAAAGGAAATTTCTCTCCACTGTCTTAAAGTGGTATGTGATGTGGGAGTTAACCTCTCAGGTACACTCTCTTTAAAGTATTCACATTCCCTCTTTGTACTTCCTGAGGGTTTCTGCAAGGGTACTCCTGCTTCTCACTCCACTCATGCTTGTTGAATCAAACATGTTATCGTTTGAACTTATGGTTTGAAGGATGGGATTCCTCTCTTCCCTGATAAGATAAACTCTGCCAGATCTGTTAGTGGTTCATGGGCTTTTCAGCATCAAGCATCTTTTTCAGATTTGCAAGGAGGCCACCTGCGCTTCTGTTCACGTTTGTTAAATTCTATCAGGTGGCTGTTCAAGCTTTCTCTGATACCATTTCAGGCATAAGGTATTAAAAGCTGCTCATCTTATCTTGACCAGTTTGTTACATGGGTCTGTTGGCATTGTTTACTGTGTAGACCTGTATAGTAATGCAAAGCCCACTTGATGCGCACAAAGGATTGCCTACAGAGGCCCTTTGGCTGTTACTGTGTTTATATGAATCTGTTATGGATTTACAGCTTATGCCACTTTTACTTTTCCCCCTGAACTAAAACTTGCCAGCCCACTGCTCCATGTGTAATTATTGCTGCGTATACTTTTTTTTATCTGCAACACCACACTAAGTATAAAGGAAGGGAATCTCGAAAGGAGGCAAGTGCTTAATTAAATTAGGGGCAATGTATTGGAGAGATTTTGTGATCTTTCTAAGGCTTTCAGAAAAGGAACCCACTTATAACTAATCATCAGATTTTCATATTTTGCAACTCAATATTTTTTTTTTCTCACAAGATGCTTTTATAATTCATTGTCATTTCTAAACAGTGTGGTCAGCCAATGCAGATCGGTCGTTGCCCGGATTGTGGTGCCAATGTTGGAGGCCAAAACCATGCAGCTGTTCAGGGATTCCAGAGGATTCAGTATGTTTGTATTTTTTTCACAGTTTGTATAATGATGCTTTGCTGTGCTTCAGTTATTATGATTATTGACTAAAAATTACCAATCTGGCATCAATATGAACACCTCATAAATTGAGTCTCATCAGTAGCCAAATTACTGTTCTTTAAAGCTGAACTCCAGGCAAGGAGCTAAATATATATTGGAGGAGTTATGTTACCTGACAAAAGATTTGTTATTTTGTCCAGATAGTCGGTGATCCAGGCACCTCAGCCAGCTCAGTGATCTTGCCTTTATTGCTTGTACTTAATCGATATATAGCTTTGGCACTGAACAACCTCCAGCTTTGATGGACACTGAAGAAAAATCACCACAGTGCTCCCATTGTTAGACTAACAATACTGCGCAGCATAGTATAACCTTACTGGTTTACAGTTCTGTGTTCTCCTTACCCATTTCTCAGTACAAGGGATCGTCAGAAGCTAATAGGACAGAGTCTGGCTCTCATAATTGTATTTAAAAATGACATGAATACATAGCTGTATTAAATTGTATTCTTTTTAGAGTTCAGCTTTAAAAAAAGAAATGGCTTGGCCACTTTGAGTACTGGGCACAAAAATATTACTTTTTGTATATATTCATATATAGCTCCTTCATGTGCCAGTTGCTTTTTGGGGGGCCAAGCCCACACAGGCCTAGAGCCATTGCTCTTTAACTCCTTGTAGTAAAATTATTCTGACTACATTATTTTTTTATCTGGAACAATGATTTCTTTTATAACAGGCATGATGTAGACAGAACACAGACTGGACATGTGTTGGGGGAACCAGATCGTCAGGGCCAAGCTTTGGCTCCAGACCGAGATATACCAGCCCCTGCCTTTATTTTACTAAGAATGATCACACATCTGGCAATGCTTCTGGGATCAGAAGAGGATAATCAGGTATGCTGAGACATTATTTTAAGCATGGCCATAATTACATTTCTCTTCCGTTCACTGACAGACGCAGCATTCTTATGACACATGGGGTTATGCTCATCCTACTAGGAG